>PVLD010004449.1:0-125092 GCA_004027595.1 Dinomys branickii
TTCCCACGTCTCGCCCCGGCAGCCTGGTCTGCCCTACCACATCTCCCCCGGCATCTCAGAGAAATACGCCCAGTTTAAACTTCCCAGCCGAGGTTCCGGCATTCACGCTCACCAAGTCTGTCTCGAGCTGGTGGTGTTTATTAAGGAGGTTCGCTCCCTTGCTGCTCACCCGGTCGCCATCTTCCCCGGATCTCTTCCAATGCAGTTGAATATTGAGGATGTGGCACGGCTATTTTGGGGAGCTTTTAGCCAGATGTGTGTTGAGAATTAAGAGCAAAGAGCCCAGCAGGATAATTTAAAATGTGAATTTGGGCAGAAAGGGAGCTCCAGTAAAGCTGTAGAGTATAAGATAGAGCAGAAGGTATCTTGATTGCTGAGGAGGGGCAAGAGAATTGAAAAGATGGCCTCAGGGCATTGAAAGAAGCAGCACATCTCCACCCTTTGCATCCTCATTCTAAGGTGAATTTACTTTGAGAAGAAAGCCTGAGAATGTCATGTTCCAGAATGGCGGCAGCCACACCATGTGCCAGAATGGTGGCAGGATAGTGAATTTGTTCCGCAGACTCAGGTTCAGAGTGCTCAGTGATCCAAGCACTCAACCCCTACAGCCAAGACAGAAGAAATCCTGGCTACCGCCCCAGCTGGCAGCAGACTTTGGCACCATCCATGTGGTGCTGGCTTTAGGTGCATGCAGAACACAAGAGTTCTGAGGTTTAGAAGGCTTCCACCTTGATTCCAGAAGGCCTGGGAGGCCAGGCAGTGCCCCTGAGAGGGTAGTGTGTGATGCTGTGAGTGTGAAGCAAAAGGTGTCCTGGAGACCCTGGAAGTTTGGAAAAGCCCAGAGTGTGGATTGCCTGAGGAAAGCTGCAAGGAAAGAGCAAAGAGGGCCCAAGGGAGAAGCAATGGAAACTCCAACCACCAGAAGGACCATGGGGTGCAGCCACACAAACCATTTGGAGCTCACAGTGTGCCATGGATTGCTTCAGATGCTGAACATGGAATTACAGGACTAAATGTTTGCCCTCCTGGATTTTGGACTTGCTTAGGTCCCATTCTTTTATATTCCTGTTTGTAACTTTTGGAATGAAAATGCTTATTTTGTGCCATTGAATGTTGGAAATGTTTAACTTTTCATTTGTATAGGGCCTTGTAACTAAGAGTTTGCCTTATATGTCAGAGGAGATTTGGTACTTGGACTTTTCTATAATGCTGAACTGTTAGGACTTTAGCAACTCCGGACTAAAATGTCTTTTGCATAAGGGGATGTACCTGAGTCTTTGTGGGGCCAGGGGCTGATGTGGTTTGTGTCTGGATGTCCCCTCAAAGCCTCATACAGTCATGGGTGGGCTTCTACAGTTTATGACTGATTCATGGTCTATGAGTGTGAGTGCTGCACCTGTCTTGGGGTGGATAATTTGCACACAGTATAAGGGGAGGACAGAGGCTTGGCTGATACTGCTCCCTTTTGCTCTTGCTGCTTTTGCTGTTTTCTGCCATTGCCCTGTGCTGTGTGCCACTCTCGCCTTGGAGCCAGCTGAGTATGGACTGAAACCTCCAGAAACTGTGAGCTAAAAGCCCTTTCCTTCCTTAATTTTAGCACTGGATATTTTGTCTGAGCAATGACAGAAAAGTCACAAGACATGCATACATGGAAGGATGCATAAGAATTTTATGCATTCTTTGCAGGAAAAAAGTTCAATAAATTATAAAAAAAGTCTGAAATAATCCAAAACACCAATGAATGTTAAAACACTGTTAAACATGACTTTCATCATGGGAAATAACAATTACTGCATAACAATCACCATAATTTTGACTGATTTACAGTAAAATATAAATATTACCTCTGCTTATTACCTGACATGTGGTAGTTTGTGCATATGTTTGTTCTACTTCATTTGCTTATAAGGGATACATATATATTTGTTATCAATTGCCTTGACAGCAAACTGATGCAGGTACCAATTAAAGTTTTAAATTTAATCAATAAAAGAAACACATATTTCCTTTATATTTTACACAAATAAAAGGTTTACACTTTTTTCAATTAATACAAATACTGTCTACATTTGGTTTTTCTATAAAGCCTATTTTAAGAGATGTACAAGAACATTGTACTATCTGCATTTTTAGCAATTACTAATTCTTTTCCTTTCTATGGGTTGTTTCACATTTAATTTGTAGAATACAATTGTTAAATAATTATTTCTTGAGTGAATGACAATATATTTTAGAAGGATAAACGTTTTGCTTGACCAGATTATGATAAATTCCAATCTTAAATTACATAACCTTCTATGTTTGTGAAGAAGAGTTTTTAAATTTTCTACATACCGATGTGCTTCGTTGTTCCCTTAAATGCATATTGTAAGACTAAAGAATAAAGAAAACTTACAAAAAGAATAAAGGAAACAGAAGTTTCTTCTTGTGTCTGTCTTTTTAAAATTCTAAACAGCTTTAAACTGTTATCTTTCTTCATAAGACTAATACAGTAACAACATCATTTATATACAGTCTAATTGATACAATTATAGAAAAAATCAGGAAGGTGAGAATATGAGTGGCGTGCTGTACAGAATGGTAATCATGAGTAAGCAATACTTTATTGGTTAGAGTAGCATATGCTGTTCAACTAAGTAAAGGGTGTAATTCGTGGAAATGTTCTGTTGATATTAGGAACAATGAAATGTCAATACCACTTTCATGAATGGCATGGCAAATACCGAGTTATTGCTTAAACATTACAACTCATGTTTTTATCAGTATTGCATATTCTTAAACAAGAGAGTAGAAAGTTGAAAGATTATCTGATGATGGTAAGTTATAGAAAGTATTATAGCGTCATATACCAGATTTAACATACAAAAGAGATCAACCTTTTATAAACTTTTAAACTACAAGAGTGATACCTTCAAATATGTACAAATATATCTATGTATATATATATATCTCATACACACAGACATGAATGCTACATAAAAGACAGTAAGAGGAGTCAAAATACACAGTATTCACTGAGAACCTGAAACGCTAGGCGTGCATTTAAACATGTGCCAAATATTTCCTCTTCCTCAAACAGCCATGTGATGGCATAAATTTTACTTTTAGTTTATCTGAAAAGTATAAAGAGGTTGGACCGCTGTATCAATGTCACACAATCCAAAATGGGTAAAGCCGGGACTCCAGCAATTTTAAGACTCAATATAAGATATATAAATTACCACAAACATGAAGATTGAAATGCAGATGTTAGTATTTAAAATCTTAGAAGCCAAATCAATTTATATAAATAAATTCTCATTATCAATACTAAGAATATGTATGGAAGGCTTCCAAGGGAAGACTAAAGAAGCATAAGGATATAAAATTATTTAGTTTTCAAGAAATTTATATTTCACTTCAAAAATTGCAACTCAGAAAATTCCATTTTTTGAAAGATAGCGTGTGCTAAAAAAGGTATTTAAAACAATAGCCTTAAAATCAACGTTGGATTACGTGGAAGGTTGCTATAAATGAGGAGTTTCATACTTTAGTACTATATGAGAATCTCATCTTAACTTTATGCTCAATTGATTCTATTATATCTTACAGTTTAAGAAGTTATGTAATTGACTTGCATTGCATTGTATGACAGCCTATTCCTATGTTCACAGAACATAAAGTTTTCTAAGGATGTAATCTAAAAGTACTTAGTTACAAATTTCTTCTACCATTATTCCTTCTTTTCCAAGCTCAACTATGGTAAAGGAGAAGCAGATTTTTTTCACAAAATAGTGTGGAACCATAAAAAATAAATTTTCGGTTCCATGTATGTCCCTCATTAGTAACTGAGGAATGATTTTTTCAGAGGATTCTAAAATTCTGCCATATTCTTTCCGTGGAAATGAAATAAAATTCTTTTCAGTCACAAATATTTGTCATGATGGTAACAAATTGGGTTTTTACCTTCTGGCATTGGTTAAGTACTTGAAGAAAATCTAGATAATGTAATATGAGCCTACACCAGGTTATTAGAAAGTTAGTGCTAGCAAAATTGTGGCCTGAGTTTGCCATCACATAGTGAGATATACAAATTTAACCCTACTTTTGTAGAGCTTCACAGAGTGATCACTTGCTCTGGGGACACAGGAGATACTCAATAATGAATTTGTATTTTATGTTAGACAAATTAAATGAATGTCACCTGCCTGACTTTGTATTAATGTGTGAGTATTGCTTTGTTTAGTTGAAGAGAATCATTTTTAGAGTACACAGAATTGTACAAACTAGTGAACTTTGATGCACTTAGGTAGGTTTTCTATAATCTACTTATTTTTGTCTTCTGTTTTGAACTCTCCATTGAATTGGAAAGACTGGATGATCATGGCCAATGTTATTTTCTCCCCAGACATTTTTTTTTCTTCTCCAGCCTCATTTTTAATTTTTGTTACACTTCCTTTTGTTACATAACTCCTTTTCTCATGTTAACTTATTTAGTTATAGATGATCCTATCTCTCTATTCTAGAATAATCTCTCATTGGACAGAGAGACTATATAGTTTCTATTTCATTGAAAATAATAATAACAAATAATAATAATAATTTTAAAGTCTGAGCACTGGAACAGAGTAATCTAGTTTATGATAATTAAGTAGAACTAGAACAAAATTTCCAATTATTAGACCCCCATAAATTTATTAATGATAAGTCAGCAGGCATGACTCACAAAGACACCTATTGTTTTCCCCCAGGCCAATAGTTACTTTTGGCAGAATGAATAATGATGTTTTTCAATTTAGATAAAATTTCATGTGGATTTAAATATGTGGAATGCAACAAAAACCAAAAATTAAAATTAAAATAGAGCTAATTTTGAGTAAGGAATTTATGTTAGAAAGCGAATGTTAATTAACTGAGCACTATATTCATTTTCTCACGTTTTCTTCTTATATTTCTAGATTCATTTCCCTGCCCTACTCACGTTCCGTTCACTGTGTGGACCTGAGGGTATCACGATATTGCCCTTGTCAGAGCCCCACCATGGGAACAAACGCCTTTTGAAAGAGCCCCGCTTATCAGTTTGCTCTTCATGTTGTAAATTAACTCAGTAATTTTCATAACAATTCATCAAACGCTTCTGACCCAACACAGTGATGCTTTCCACAGCCCAACATAGTATCTGAAACTTTGCTCCATACGTGTTATTCTGTGCACATTGAGCTCACGGGCCCTTGGTATTTTGGTACTTTTGTTTCAGAAACGTTTTGTTTCTTTATCGCTGGTGGGAAATGCACTTTTGCCGAGGTGGCCTTAAGTTGTCTTATTAGAAGACTAGTTCATGTGGTTATTTTTCGATCTCAAACAAAATTAAACTTCCTCGATAAACACTTATTCCATTATTCATTACTCTTTATTTCTTTTTACAAGATATCAATTACATAGCATAAACATTTTTAAATTACAAACTAAATTCTGTGTTATAACTTATCACACACTTGAATAGGAATTCATGACACTGTTTTACTCATACACTTATGTGTGATAGGTTGTATTACATCCTATTTTGTAGGTAACACACAAGAGATTCAGGGATGTTAAGTACTTGCAACTATTTAAACATTTAAAAATATCTACTCAAAAACTTTGAATGTGAGATAAATAATTAAAGCAAGATTTACACAGCTAACACTTAAACTCAGAGATTATGATTTTACATTTCTGCTCAACTACTGCTGTAAATAGTAAAAATCCACTTACAATATTCAAAATGTGTAAAGCAAATCTTACATATTCAGTGCATCATAGTGTGTGTGTGTGTGTGATGCAAAGAGGACATAAAATAGATACGTGTATGTTCATAAATTAAAAAGTGATTACCCGGTTGTAATATGTGATGTAATATGCTTTGGAAACCGTAAGCTACATCTTTGAAATGGGCAACACTCTGTGAATTTGATGAGCATTTATGTAACATTTGCTCTAATGTTAATGTTACTGAAGAAATGATATATTTTCATGTATTCATTTTGTTTTATTTTATTGGGAAGTGTCCTGGTTACTTTTCTCTTATTGCTGAGACAAAACACCCAACGCCCAAAATGAAGGTAGGAAAGCTTATGAAGGTAGGAAAACTTACAGTTCATGGAGGTTTCAGTCCATACTTGACTGGTTCAGGGGTAGAGTGGCACGTGGCAGAGGGCAAACTGGTGAGGGCAACAGAGCATAGCAAAAACAACCAAAGCAAAAGGGAGGAGTGGCTGCAAGCAGCCTCTCTCCTTCCCTTACATTGTAAACAGCCTACCCCCACCTAGAGGGCATGTAGCTCTCACACAATCTCCATGCCCTCCTCTTCCACAGCCTCAGGATGTATACAAAGCAAGCACCCTGGCTTCCAGCTGAATCACTCAGCCAAACCTCTAGACTCTCCAAGTTGACACAATGTATCAACCATAACAGGAAGCAATACTACCTTTATGTTGAATTTGAGAACAGTTTTTCATTATAGTAAAAGTGTTAGAACATTTTTTCCTATCATATATTTTGAAACTATAAACCAATCAATACATATTAATTCTTAAACTAGATTCAATTAGCAAATCATTCTTAGTCTGTCATTTACTGATACCCAATTCTAAAAATAAATTTTAAAATGGAATTATTACATGACAATGATTTTCAAACATTCTCAAAATTTTCTGAATATGTATACTACTATCCTGAAATAAATATCTTATATTTGGTATCATATTTTCCAAGAGACCTGACCAAAAATAAAATCTTGATTCTGATTATTGGACATACTGTAAATCTTGTAAAAGGTTCCAAAAAAGAGTTTTGAGACAAACCAACCTGAGATAACAAATCTTACAAGATCCCTGGTTTTGCAAAAAAAAGTACCTGCGGCTTTTTTGAGAAAGCTACAAGCTTTTCCAAGATTATTATAAGCTGGCTACTCACCCAGATGGAACTCAGTCACAACTCAGGTATTTTTTGACTCTGGTAAAAAAAAAAAAAAAAAAGTGCAGTTTTCTTTCCAAGTATGACTACAGAAATATGGCACAAAACTTATTGACCAACGTGTTAACAATCCAGGGTCCTGTTGCCATGACTTTCTTCCTTGTTCTTTGAAAAGAAAGAAGTAGAAAAATTAGAATAATTGTTTTTCAAATAAGTGTGAGGAAACTTACCCGAAAATTCTTTTCCCGAATATTTGCTGAGAGAGGAAAACTCAGAGAACACTAAATCTGTTTCTAATTAACAAGAAGTATAAATTGCTTACCTATTTCAGGTTTATTTTCATGTCTTCTCTACCAGAACAATGTTCATATGCTAGAATGGCAACTCAGTTTTATGTACCTCACATTTCTCTACCTGATGTCTCCAGATTAAAGGGCAAAGAAAGCAGTACACAAGGAAGAACATTAAGTCATACAAAGAAAAAAAACTAATTCTCTTTCTATGAGTGCACTGAGTCTTGATAGCTTGTGGAATTTTATGCAGAGTATGTTATATTATTAAATATTCAGAAAGAAATATACTGGTATCTAAATACTGAAGTAAATTCACATTTTTACTATTCTTTCTAAGGCACTTGCAGAATAACTGTTCTCCAAAACAGAGGTCGTGGTATGTGTGTCCCTATTGCACTGCTTTTCTGCTGCTCCACTGATTTGCACCTTAAGAATCGGGAGTGTGCTGCATTTTTGTCTTTTCTTCTTTGAAGAATGTATAAATTTTTTTCAATAAAAAACACTGCATGACTGACTCCATATTAAATGCCTGGATAGATTTTCTGTCCCATAAACAATGTTAAAAATAGATTTAATAGTACTTTCAAACAAAATCAGTTTTTTAATATATCCAGTTATTTTTGATGAGGCTTTCTATTTTAAGATTCTAACTTCTTTTTTGAAAATAATGTTGATTCTCCAAAATAAAAGGTTCGTGATTCAAAGAAAATATGAATTTATCTACCCTTCTCACATGAAGGATTTTTTGTTTGATGAGTGAATAAGTGTGATTGTTGATTAAGATTAGAGTATGTCAATTTAAAATTAATTGAGTCTAGTGACTATAGCCAGGGCAATTGAATATTAAAGGTTATATAAACTAATTTTTGACAGCTTAAAAATACACTCTGTGGAATCTATAGGCATAAACCTATAATATTTCTATGGTAACACACCTAATTAAAAAATACCTTGCTGATCATTTATTATTTAATGAGAAGTAACATAGACTTTGCTTTCCTATTTAACCATTATAATTTTACTTTAATAGTTAAAATGTGTCCATATATTTAAATTTCTATGTTTATAAGGACTGGTGGTGTGGAAAAAGTGCTTATCACTGAAAACTTTGTGAGGTCAGTAAAATAGAAAAAATACATTATTTTTGTTCTTTTTATTAATCTTCAGTTAATCTTGAAACTTGTGGAGCAACAATCCCAAGCAATATTAAGGAGCTACAGAATCTGGCAATGAGTAGATGATTTTCCCACTACTACAGTATTTCTTTGTTTTTCTGGTTTATAGACTTATTCCATCTTTATGTAATTATGACAGAATGAGGATTGACAGTGTAATATTAATAAAAATACCCTTTGGAGATATTTGAAAAAATGATTTCCTATTGTTAAGGATCTCTCTTTTTGTTGTAGGATGTTATGGTTCATTTGTATGTTATATGACTGCATTATGAGAATAAACCATGATGCGCTTCTCCACGCTCTTAGGGCTGGACGCTTAGGGTCTTCCAAGCTTTTTCTGTTATGACTAGCCCTTCCTTAAATTAGAGATGCTTCGTCATAAAGTATGTGTAGTATAAACTTTAGTAGATAAGGCCAATTTTCTAATGTGATTGTACTTCAACGCACCTTTGAGTTCATATCCTTTCTAAGGCTTATTATTGTTAGATTTCATTTTTATTATGTGGAATTTTTCCTAAATGAATAATTATAAAATAAAACTTCAAATAATATCTTAAGAACATTTTACAAGTAATTTAATAAGGCTGAATGCCTAACATGTATGTTTATTGCATGCATAACTCTTTCTATGAAATTTTACTCACAATTTGAAATATAAGAACCACTTCTAAATTTATATTTTCTGCATAGGTTAACCATTAAAATGACAATACCTTTACCCGCTAATATTGCTAAACATGTTTTCAGCTTATATCACACTCTCAGGTAAAGTTATTAGAGAGAGGGAAGCCTGGTTACTGCTCCATCTGGCAGCAGACCTTAGCCGTATCCACGTGGTGCTGCTTTTAGTGCATGCAAAATTCAACACTTGTGCAGTTAAGAAGGCTTACACCCCAGTTTCAGAAGGCCAGGGAGGCCAGGCAGCGTGCCTCTAAGAGGATAATATGCAAAGATGTGAAGACGAAGCCAGAGGTGCAGCAGGGACCCCAGAAATGCAGAAAAGTCAGAGACATGGACCATCTAAGGGAAGCTGCAAGAAGGGAGAAAAGGGGGCCTGAAAGAGAAACTGTGGAGCTGCTACAGCGGGAAGGGCCCCAGGGGCAGGGCAGATCTAAGCCCGTGGGAGCTTACAACTTCCACACATTGCCTTGGATTCTGCGCAGGAACCTACAACCTAGAAGTTTATCTAAGGAACTCAGCAGGGGGCCAGGGTTTTTACTTTGTAAACATCTTCAGGCCTTGCCAGGAGAGGGCAGTGAGATAGTGTGAGTGCCAGCCTGCTTCAGATATAAGGGAGGAGAAAAGGCTTGTTCTCCCGTTTTTGGTCTTGTGCCTTTTGTTATCTTCCACCATCATAAACTGTTGATCCTCGGCCATGTCGCCCTGCCTTGGAGCCAGCTGATTATGGCTCCACAAACTGAGCTAAATAAAACTTACCTTCCTTAATTTTGGCTGTTGGGTATTTTGTCTCAGCAATGAGAGAAAAGTAACGAAGACAATACCATATACGTTTACATTATAAATAATAATACAGTAATACTTTTAACAAAACAGATTATTTCCTATAATTAATATTGTTTCCATAGATGACTATCGGAATTTATATAATGCAGGTAGAACTGACAGTACTTCTAGACAGAATTACCTAAATTATCGGTTCATTATTTACTAAACTAAGTAGCAATTTATTTTTCCTGCATTTGTTGTAGCATACAGAGATACAAAATAAATTTTCTCAAATATTTACACCATTATTCCTCACTTTCAAATGTAAATATCATATATATACATATTAATGTAGTATTTAGAAAAATGAGTTGGTAAATGTACAAATATTAATTGTAAGAATATTCTACAGTGCACAGTCTACAATCCCGTAGTTGTGGATTTGTTTGTACAGATTCATTTATAAATCAATTATAATTTCCCTATGTACATCTTACTATGATTGACAAACTAACTTTTCAAAATTATCATAGTTTTTTGAACCTTCAGTTTATAAAGATACAAGTGCTTTGATTTCCAGAATTGATCATAGCACTTTTCCACCATCTATAACACATTAGTAATTACAATTTCCTCTTTTATATCATACTTCATTATTTTATTTTGTATCTCTAATTTATTGAATTATTTAATAAATTATACCTATCATTTGGCCAATATACAGGGGTGCTTTAAATACTGAATATTTTTTAAGAAAACTAATTTCAGTTATTTGCATAGGCTACAGTTTAATACATACTATTGCTAAATATATTGTAAAGGTACCCTCATGACTCATGCAAATATAACAGAAATACTTTATTTATTTCTGTAGTCAACTATTTAATTATTCAAAATAACAGGAAAGCTTAAAATCATTTCAAATAGCCTTTGAAAACTTTGAGTATTTCTGAGAAAAGTCAAATTTGCATGTATTACAAGGCAACACCAGCGGTTCTCCAGGAGAATGAGAACATATTGATCTCTGGAGTTGTCTGTTTAGGTAATCAAAATTACTTTGATTCATACCAGCCAAAAATCTAGAAGTTATATTTCCTACAAAACTGACAAATATCCTGGCCAAGAGAAATAAAGCCCAGGATTGTACTGCCACCCTACTCAGGAAGGTCTTTTGCAAAATTTCAAGTGTCAGATCAATTTCTAATAGTATTATTAAATGACAACGTAATTGCAGGCAAGAACATTAACCACAATAAATGTATATAGAATGGTATATATTTTCAGTCTACATTATTTAAGATTTTTAGATGATACAATTAAAATTATTGTTAAGATTATGTGCTTTGTTATTAAAACGCAAAATGCTTTGCAATAGTATAAGAAGCCTGCCTAGGTGATAGAAAGGACATAAGGAAAAGTCCAAGAGTCCTGGATGCTAACAAAGGGTGCCTATGATTATTTCCATGAGAGGATCTATGCCTCAGTGCAAAATGCGTGATCCCGCAGAAGCTCTCCCTCATGCAGAGGTGGAAATATAAACTCACATGGTTCCCTTTACTTGGGTTCCAGGGGTCATCTTGTGACTCACCGCCCCTGTATTTCTCTTGCTCTGTTCTGAAGACATCATCTCATTGTCAAACTTGACAGGAACAATAAAATTTCACTTGAGTTTGTTTGACTGAAAGTTTTGTTCTTGAATTAGACAAAAGTATCAAGACCACCTATAGACTCAACACTGCTAAAGACTAAATCAAGAAATAAATATCAAAAAAAAAAAAAGGAAATAAATATCAATTGATTTGGAATGTTGGTATGGTGTTTCATGATGGCTTCTGAAGGATTCCTTCTATCTGTTTACTTTGATCTTAAGGCTTTATTAAACTATTATCCCAGTAATGAAAGCTTTACTCTGAACTTACTTAGATGCATCCCACCTACCGTGCATCACCAGATTATCACTAAGAAACAGAAGCAGCAGAAGAGGAAGAGGACAAAGCCTGGACCAAGAGCAGACAGCCAAGGAGATAAAACTGTTATCAACATGTTAGGTAATAAAGACTCTGAAAGATGTGTAGCTATTCCATAGAGAACTGTGCTTTGCAAAACAGCTTTGCTATTCTGAAACATGAAACAAACCAGATATAAGTATGTGCAATGTTAATGTGAATAATACAAAAGTTAATGCATTACAAAAATAAAGTTTTGAAATGGAGATTTTAATGCTTAATTCAATTATTAATGTCTCCTTTATTTCATAATGTGTATAGATGCTTCAAATGCTGATGTTCCTAGGAAAATATGTAGCAGGAAATACAGTAATAAACTGAAAGAGCATGGCAGCTCACATTTAAGGATTCAGCAGGGTGTAATTTTTGAATATTTTGTTAAAACTTCTGACAATGAATTGTTGACTGAATAGTGCAAGGGTTTTTATTTTTATATTTACTACTGACATCTAGATATTGGAAATATCTAACTCTTTAATGTCATCAGAATCAAAAAACAGATGGATGAAACATTTGTTCTTGGATATTATGACTTTTTCCTAGAACAAGAGGGTAAACACAAACACAAGTGGTTTCTTTCTTTTTTCTTTTTTTCATTCTCTTGCTTTTTTTTTTTTTTTTTTTTTTTTTTTTTTTTTTTTTTTTTTTTTTTTTTTTTTTTTTTTTTTTTTTTTTTTTTTTTTTTTTTTTTTTTTTTTTTTTTTTTTTTTGGTACTTGGAATCAAACTTAGGACCTCAGGCTTGACAGGCAGGCACTGCCCTGCTGAGCTATATCCCTGGCCTTACACAAGTGGTTTCTGAGAAGTCCTTTGCCCTCAACTCTTTGTACTTCCAAACTATTTTACTCTTATCTAACTCTGGCACTTGCCCAAATTTTTACAGCTGCTTCATAAAATCACCTCTCAGTTTGCAGAGTGGCTCTCTTCCAAGACCTTGTAGTCAATGATCCTACTTTCTACTTAACTCTAAGTACAGCTTGTAGGTGGCCCTGATGGAACTATTCAAAAAGTCCGATGTGACTTTGGTAGCAGATTAAACATTATCTTTAATTAATGAATTCATTTAAAGAAAAGAAAATCCAAAGCTACAATATCCTCATATGCTAGATACAGGAAACTTGACATTTGCTTTGAAATCCCTTCATTTTGCCTTTTACAGAATAATGCATCTTTATCTTTTAATTTAAGCAATGTATAATGTTCACTGAAGAAAGAAATTATCACTGTGAAAGACATGGTTAAAGACATGCTGCAGAATTTAAAATTTAGGAAAAGACATTTTATAATGTGAATCAAAAGCAGTTCACTAAGTCTGTTTTTGTTTTAGCTGGGGATATAGCTCAGTAGAGTAAGTGCCTGCTTGGCAAGCTCAAGGTCCTAAGTTCGATCCTCAGTACCATGAAAAAAAAAATTGCTTCCCTGTTTTTGTTTTAGGTCCTTATGCGAGTCTAAGCAAATAATAATATGTTTTTCATATTTAAAGATTTGTGATTACCAATGTGAATTCCTCCTTAAAGAACACGATTGATTGATTGATTGATTGGTGTCTTTCTAGTGATGGTCACCGGAACCAGGGCTTTTGCACTGAACTACATCTTCTCCTGAGCTCTTTCTTTGCTTTTATTCATTGTGGGAGACTTTATTTTTAAGTCACCAATTTTCTGAGATAAGTCTAAAATTTGTAAGCCCCTTTCCTTAGCTAGCCTCCGGTAGTGCTGAAATTCTAGACATCACGCACCCTGACCTGTGAGCCATATGTTGTAAAAATATGTATTGTACTACTTTTCTTTTTTTTTTTTTTTTTTTTGCGGTACTGGGGATCGAACTCACGACCCTGCGCTTGCTAGGCAAGCGCTTATTCCACTGAGCTATATCCCCAGCCCCAAACATTTTCATTGTTGTTTTTTTTTTTTTTTTTTTGGCAGTACTGGGGATTGAACTCAGGACCCTGCGCTTGCTAGGCAAGCGCTTATTCCACTGAGCTATATCCCCAGCTCCTTACTACTTTTCAAGAGTTAGAAAATATAAGATTGAAATTTGGATGATAACAACTAAAAAAATTAAGGCTATTACATTTCTACTACGAAAGTATCTTTATTTCATAATAAACTATTACAAGTGTGCATAAAATATTTTTATATACTTGACTTTAGAAAATGTTTAAATCTATCTCATAGAGCCAGGCGTGGTGGTGCACGCCTGCAATCCCAGCACTTGGGAGGCTGAGGTAGGAGGACGGTTGCGAGTTCGAGACCAGCCTGGGCTACAAAGTGAGCTCAAGGCCAGTCTGAACTACACAGTGAGACCCTATCTCAAAAACAAAAATAAATAAAATAAAAAACAAATCTCTCTCATAGATTGAATATAAGTAGATAAATATAAATAAGTAATTATTATATATGGCATTTTACATGTGAGAACTGTATATATAGCATGTTTGAAAAAGTTTGACAGGTATTAAATATTTTAAATTATTTCCAACAACATAAAGATCTAAACTGAAAAGCCTCTTGTTTTTCTTATGATCTTAATGCATAATTTGTTAGCATGCCTTTTGTCAGCATATTGAGAATTAGTCTTTCTAATTATTAACTCCATTTGCTGCTTATCCTGTAGTAAATATCCAGAGGTCATAGTGTTTAGCATAATTTGGAAAACAAATGAGAAGTAACTGGATAAAATCATTATTAATGATAGAAAAACCTGGTGAAGATAAGCCAACTATTACTTCAGAATTAACTGCACTGTTTTTAAAGCTAGAATGCTACAGAATGAAAAGTTGTGTGAGGTACATCAGGTACATCTAATTTATAGTTTATATTTCCAAGTAATATATATCTGTACATATAAAAATGTGTAATTCTGGTTTGTCCTTGGTACAAATTGGCTAATAACATAGTATCAATCTAAAAAGAAATAGTATTTATTTTTATTTAACATAAGCTTCACTTTTAAGATAGCTCCATATGTCAAATATTATGTGATTTTCATACTTATATAATTTTTTAATTGTATATCTAATATATGATCTTTTGAGATAAACTAGAAGATATAGAAACATAAAATTTTGACTGTCAGAGCATATTATTAATAATTATGATGATGCTGGAAAATAGTTTTTTTATTTTCTTTCCAAATACTACCATACAGTTGTTTTTGAAATTTGGCCTTTAAAACATAAACAGATACATTGTACCACTCCTTGACTTATTTGAGAGGGAGCATAGTCTTATATTTTTTTAAAGTACTAAATTTATTACACATATATTATGGTAAATAAATATGAATACCTAATAACAGATAAATGTAGTCATTTATATGAATAAACCATTATTTCAAATTGTTTTATTACTCTTCCTTGAAAGCTATTGTGATTAACCATTAGTTGACCACGCAATTGTCTGTATTTACTTGCTAATATTTAAATCATGAAAATATCAATAAAATGATTTGATGAGAATCATGTGTCTATATCACATTATTTAGGACTTCAAAGTAAATTATAATTTTTTACATTGAATCAATTTGACTTTTGGAGGGTAACATGATTTTTCAATGGATATGTAAAGAACCATGAAAAATGTTTATTTTTCATACATTTTATGTAATTTTCATATAAGCATTCTGATAGGTTCTATATCAAATATGGTCCAAGACTTGTTCTATTGTTGGGATCTTGACTGGCCCTCTAAAATTTCATTGGTCTAATAAAGATTGGCCCCCAGGATGAGGCTAGTAAGAAGTAGTAAATCTTTTGAGGTACAAGGCCATTGTGGGTAGTTCCTGAGTCACTGTGAGGGTAACTGTGTGGTACCGGTCTCCTCCTCACTATCTTTCTACTTTTGTTCTGATTCCATCATGACGTGAGCACTTCTCTTCGCCACACTCTGTCCATACTCTGTTGATTCTCCACAGGGCAAGAAAAAGCAGGGTCAATAGAACAGGGACCAAAGCTCCCTAAACTGTGAGTAACAATAAACCCTTTTTCTTTTATAAACTGACTAACTCATATATATTTTGTTACAGTGCCAGGAAGCTGATTAACACAACCAGGATATGCATTGGAAAACAAAATGCAAAAAATGTTTTACAGACAGTGGCTTATACCCCCTCAGTTTACATGATAGGAAGCCTGAAGACAATTTATGCTAGTAGCTAAAAAAATTCCTTAAAAACTGTTATCCCCTTCTATCTTAGTTTAGCATGGTTGCTTTTTCCTCCTGAATGAATATCACCTCAGGTTTGTAACATGGATGCTATACCTACATCTCCCAGAATCATTCCTGCTTTCAAATCAAGAATGAAGTTTAAAGAGCTAGCAGCAAAGATGAACAAACTAGAAGTTTCTTCTTCTAGCACTCTCTTTTGTATGATGAGACAAAAGGAAATTATTGTAGTGTTTAGTTGCATCTTAGTAAGAAGAATGAGAGTATATGGCAGTTAACTTAAACAAAATAAGTTCTGCTCTATGTAGGTAAATCTTTCCTAAACCAGGTGTATACACTTCATTTAATTAACTTCCAACCATTGTATGTAAAGGATCTACTTCATCACATATAAATTCTGTTAGTCTACAACATTAAAATATAATACTGAACCAAACAAAAATAGCTTCTGCCAGAATGACAGGTAGGAAGATTTTAACATAGCACACAGAAGATAGCCAACATTGCATGTGAATACATAGTAAGAGCATGAAGTGGTATCGCACATAGTAGAATCTCCTCCCTCACTATGGGATGTAATATCTTAGACCTGAAAATTAACAGAGGTTTCTCTGCTGTGAGAAACTGAAAGTGTAAATAAGGACCAAAATGTATAATAGATATTGTGAAGGAGTAAGAAAATGTTCACATGGGAGGAGTGAGAAGGAAAGGAAGGTAAGGAAAAGAGAAAAATGAGAGAAGAGGATAAAAATGGACACAAATCTTTTGGAAATGAGGAGCGGAAGAGGCATTGAAAGGAAGAGAAGGGGATGGGGGAAAAGAATCAAGTTTTATTATGTGAAGGTGCAAATTCCCTGTGATGTTACTGTGATCATTATGTATCTGTATACTTAAAAGGTACCAGTGAACTTAATTAATAAAAAAGAGAGAAAAAATAGAAGTTTGCGATTTCTGTGCCAAATTCCAAGCACTTTTAAAGATACAGAGAAAAAATTCTGCATGGTTTCCTCACTGGAAGACTCTCCACAGTCCTTCAACTTATTCTGAGTTTTTTTGCATTGAGCACAAGAGTAAGTGATTGTGTGTGTGTGTATTATAGATATGTACATATTTGTGTATGATTTGCAGTATAGTTGTCAGAATAGAGGATAGAAAAGTATGTAGTGACTAAATTTACAAAGCAATGTGTGTTACACAAAGTAATTTAGACTATCCTGCCAACAGCGAAGCCTATATAGAGTTAAAATGGAGGAAGTTAATGTTTAGCTCCGCATTTTAGGAAGGGCTCACAGGTCCCACAAAGGGTAATGATTTTCAAGTGATCTGGGGGTGAAACTGGAAGAAAAGTTAATCAGCTGTTACAGTAATAATAGTAGTAACATTTACTGAGAGATACAATTTAAAAATGAATATATTAGTAGGACCAAAGAATAGGTGCTTCCTCTTTCTGTTGGGTATTCAGGAGGAAAGAGCCACTAAGAAATTGAATCTAAAATTAGACTGAGTCTAAATTTAGTTGAATCTAAGGTTAGAACCTAAAGTGGATTGTCTTATTTAGAGATTTAGATTTGGGGATAATCAGACTATAAAACACAATTGAATTCAAGCTAGGTGAGAGTACTCAGAGCTTGTATGGAGTAAGAGAAGAGAGACTAAATTAAAACCCAGAGGACTGACAATATGTAAGAAGCACTACCAGGAAACCCATTCATCATTCCTCTTGAATCTAATGTTACTAAAATATGGCAAAAAGCAAGCTCTTGGAGAATCACACTATCTCTCGTCAAAATGAAATTGAATGAGGGAGATAAATTGATAAATTTTGAGGACAAGTGACAGTGATTAAGTACGGACCATCGACTGAAATCCTTGATCCAATTGCTGTATGCAGGGGTAGAGTGACCTTTTGAATGAGACTACTGTAGAATGGTTTACATTTGAAAGATTTCTTTTCTTCAGACTTGACAGAAATGAAGAAAAGAGTTTAATACTTTGGAGGAAGTAGAATAGATCTGCTATCAGAGATAAAGCAAGTTGTGACAACAGAGTTCAATTTCTATAAGTTAGTCTCACTCCAAATTAACTAGATGCTCATATTCTGATGCATCAGAGATTAATCACTTGAATGTGTAAATTATCTACCTGAAAATCTATGCAATAAAAATAAGGACATTCTCTTACTTTTATTAGATCTTCTTTTTTTCCTTTAAAAACGTACTTACTCCAGATAATGCGCTTGATCTCAGAAAAGAATAGGTGATTTCAAATGTTTTTCTTGTTTGTGCTTTTGCTCACCTAAGAGGACAGATATGTGTGTAACCTAAATTAAACAGAATTGTGAAAAAATCTAAAACTATGTGACATTAGTTCCTGAATGTGTAAATTCCTTGAGATTAAAGATCATTCTACTCTCATTATATATTCAGAAATAAACACAATGTGAAAGCACTTAATGTTCAGCAATACACTTATATTCTTTCTGTTTAAATAACTAATTTATTTTAGAAGAATATACAGAAAACAAAAATGGTCCAAGAGTGAGAAAGACCTGTAATGAAATAGGAGCGAGACCAGTTTTCAACACTTTAATGGTGTTTGAATCTTGGTCTCACTCTGAATAAACGGAAGGATTGTTGGTGTAGGGAACTGCCCGATCAATTGCGAGACGGCATTTGAGGAATCATTTGCAGTGTTAGTTGTTTTCTCACTGGAAATGAGACAAAGATAATAATTAGAAAAAAGTTTACTGACCTCGTGGGGGAGTTTGGTGAAAATATACCTGTGATTTCAGCACTCGGGAGGCTGATATTAGACAAACACAAGTTCAGATTCTACTAGAGTAGCTTAGGAAGACACTATCACAAAATAAAATGTTAGAATGAATTGGGGTTGAAGGTCGGTGTGAAGTCACAGGGTTCAATCCTCAGTACTTAAAAAAATAAAGAATCTATTTTATGTTCAGATTAAGAACAGACTAAAAAAATCAGTATTTGGGAGGTTAAGTGGGAGATTATTATGGGTTTGTGTCTCCACAAAATGAATATGTTGAAATTTCACTCCCATACTTCAAATTTGACTAGAGGTGGAGATAACAGCTATCACAAATTTGTTTAATATAGATGTTGCTTCAACACTCCTTTAAAGGACCATCCTAATATTTTTTCAAACCTAGGTCTATCCTGTCATCTTGTGTTGTTAAGACTTCCCTTTCCTGCGTGGTTATTTCCAATGCATTCTACCAATTTCTCATCCCACAGGCCCTAAACCCAAACATTCCAGCTACTGACTACAATAAATCCTGATAATTAACACAAATCCTCTAAATAAATTGTTCCTTAAGTGTTTTATTTGAATTAGTCAATCCACAACACCTGAAGGAAAGCATAAGGAATAGTGCTCTAAGGGTCCTCTTGGGTTCCTTGGGTCCCCTCTTCTACTTTCCTTCTCTCCCCCATCTTCTCTTCTCTTCTCTTTTCTGTTTTCCTGTCTTTTCATTCCTTGTTTCTCCTCTATACTTCTACCCTCAAACTGTTTCATTGTGGAAGGAGAAACCTTCCCCAGACCGCCTTTAGACTTCCTGTCAACCATCAGGGGTTCCCCTATGTTCTATGAAACCTATATGTAACATATTTCTTCTATTTCTTACATGTTTGCTTCAGCTCCTTATTGTGTCTCACATGAGCATCACAAGAAAATATAACCCCTCCCTTATTCCCATTAAGGTTATTACAGACCAAGTGGTATCATGGCTTGCCTTTGCAACCTGAAATGTTTAAATATGGTTTTTTTCCTCTCAAACTCATGCTGAAGAAATTTGATTGCTAGAGTAGACCTGGGTGTAAAAGAAAACTAAGGTCCTATTTAAAACCCAGACAGCAAGTGAAAGGAGGACAAGTTATGTTACAGAGATACAAAAGAGGTGACTTAATTGCTGGAAGAGTTCAATAAGAAAAGGTGTAACTTTGTAAAAAACAATAGCCTTAGCACATAAATTTCAAATTACAATACCATGTGGATGGTAGTAACTAAATTAATAAAAAATTGTGTTTAAATATTGTGATAGTTTTAAATTTGGAAGTGTGTGTGTGAGAGAGAGAGAGACAGAGAGACAGAGAGAGAGAGGGTTTTCAACTTGATAAACTGTCAACACTCTTCTATGGAAGAAAACGTCTGTAGAAATGAAAGATGAACAATCCACACATGTGAGACCAGTCCAGTGTACCTAATAGAGGAAGTTTGCAAAGCCTGCTCCTCAAAAGGCTTATAATCTAGTATCATCAACTTACCTTTTCTCAGATTAATCTTACTCCATTTGGTAGGAACATTAAAGTTCATGTTATTACCGCCTCAAAGGTCACTCTTTATTATCTATGAAAAGATTGCTAACTCTCACAAGAATATTTATTGAATGATCAATTTTGTTCATTTAAATCTGAGGATATATTCAAGAGTTATATGCAATTTCGAGTATTTTATATTTTAAAAAAATTTTAAAAATTACTCATCTCAAACCATGACTGGTTTCCATCAACATCACCATTAAATATTTTACTGATATGAAGGGAAGCACTAAGTAAATCTGTACTGAATTTATGCAATAACTTCTTGACCTTGAATTTAAAGCACTTCAGCAAAAGAAAATGGGTGATTCCTTGCATAGGCAATATTCCAAGTCTCTAAGGAAGAATAAGTTTAGTCATGCACATGAAATCCTTGCTCTGACAGAAATACAGTAGACTTAGGGGCGCATTACTCCTGAAACCCACTTTGAAATGATAGTGATCATGACACATGGATCCCACAGGGGGCATTTTTAGAGTAAAATGGTTTCCATTTTATCCTAAATCCTCACAAGTTGACATTATTCTTAGGAAACAGTTCTTTAGAATGAAGCTATGTTTTTCCCTAAAAATGTTGTTTCCCCAGTCTCCATAATTTAAAATAAATATTATATTGAAAAAGTGGTACAAACTTCAAAGGGGAGTATACAAAAGAAGAAAGGAACAAGATAGTTTAATACTAAAAAAACAGGTAAAAATGTATTTGAAGGAGTGCTCTGAAAGTGGTAAGAATGGAAGAACAAGGATCATGTAAAGATTTGATGAGTGATGGTAGAACCTAGGACATAAATATGTTGTAAAATATGTATTT
Source organism: Dinomys branickii (assembly GCA_004027595.1). NCBI lineage: Eukaryota > Metazoa > Chordata > Mammalia > Rodentia > Dinomyidae > Dinomys > Dinomys branickii. The sequence goes on from PVLD010004449.1 coordinate 21,176, forward strand.
TTATCTATTTGGTTGAATTTTGTATATTTGCAAGATTTCATGAAAAATTTTAAATGTGGGCCTCATGATGAATGCAGAAAGGTGAAAATAAAATGAGGTGGACTTGCTTTGTTTACATATTTATTTGTTAAAGAATCTAGAGTTCAGGGAATGAAAACTACCTAAGAGAATTAACATATATTACCTATTTCTTCATTCAAATATGATATTTGTAAGGGATAAGCCAAGTCACTGTAGCTAGGAATGAAGTTACGTACCTCTCTATGACAGCAGCTGTGAAAAGGATCAGATTGAATGAGAAATGTAGTCAAGGACTTCTTTTTTTCTTATGGCCTCATGGGAAATTCTGGGAGGCCTAAATCTGTTAACATTTGGCAGATGCTTCTGTTGGAGAACTTTAATAAATGGGAAGGCATCCATTTTAAAATTAAAACATGGAAGGAAGTTAGAATCATATATAACATCTAAGACCTTAAAAAATATATTTAGAAGCACAAACTGATGAAAATTTTTGGAGGTTTATGAAAATTATTGGCAAGATTGAATCAAATATTTTATTTTATTTTGGTACTGGGAATTGAACTCATGACCTTGCATTTTTGTGGCAGGCACTGCGTCTCTGAGCTATATCCCTGGCCCTCAAATATTTTAATTTTAATCATATTATGATCTTGACTTAATTTTTCCTTCTCGAATAAAAAGTTTTAAGATTTCAAAAGTTTTTTTTTCCCCCACAGAAACTCCAACAAAGCTCTTTTCTTGTAGCTGCTTTCATTTGCCAAACATGAAAAATAATATGAGTTGGCCTATAAATTTGTTTTTGCTAAAACTTTGTAGGTAACAATGATGTATCTTGGGGCCATCCATAAAGTAACTCTTCAACTGTAGCTAAAAGGTATATGTGTGATTGATGCGTATAAATATAGTTTACACTGTGGCTGAGAATGTATGTCAGAGTTCTTGCCCACCATGTATGAGGCCATGGTTTTATCGCCAGTGCATTAAAATAAAACAAAACAGAAAAATACTTACATACAGATTATTCCAATAAACCTACAGAGGAATTCTGCTGTAACAATGAAATAAAAGTTAAAGCCATTTCAAAATATCAGAATTCTTTTAAACTATAACTAGGCCTGTCATCTGTATGATGTTATAATAATAAATACTCTGTTGGTATAACCTAGTGTAATTGGGAAAGTTTTTTGTCTAACTTGACAAATATAATTTTCCTAAATGTAAGGCACAAATTCACTTATTTGGAAAGAGATGTTTATGAGCTGTGACATATATATTAATGTTTATATAATGTTAATAGCTTTGTAAATTTGTTTAAGTGTATTTGCTATGCTATAACAGAAAATGTCTCCCCCCAGCCAGTATACTTCAATTTCTTAGCTGTCTGGGAAATTGTTCCTGTTGCAGTTCCAGTTGCTTCTGTCTCCTAGAAACAGCTGGCCAGTCTGATGCACAACTGGGCACTATGGTGTATGTTGTAAGAACAAATCAAAGACAGCCAGATACTCTACTTCTGTACTCTCCTCTTGCAAACCCATAAAAACTACCCTCCCTGAGCCTCCTGGCCTAATATGTTGGGAATGACCCCAGTCAGTACCTGTCAACTTAAAATAAATCTGCTCCACATCTTGGATGTCATTTCATAGTGCTTTTGTCTGTAGCGTGTAGTGCATTGTGCAGGAAGAGACCATGTCAACTTCTTTAGTCCCTGGTCATGTTCCTTCAGCATGGAGCAAAGATCCCTCCAGGTTCTGAATGGAACACATGCCTTGAGATTTCTTAAGTCCCCTTGGAGGTCTGCAGGAGAATTCTTATCTCCTTGTTCCAGCAGCTCACATAAGACCCCAAAGAGAGGAGGACACTGTCTGTCTGACTGCCTGCCTGCCTGTCTGTCTCTGGTAAGACCATGAGAGCATGCCAGTTAGTCTATCTGTCTGTTCAGCTCAAGCAGAAGGGGAGTCTAATCAACTCTCATTAGTCAGGGCCACCCTTAAGGGAAGAGGGTGGGACTGTTTAACTTCCGAGTGCCTGTTGAATGAATGTGTGAGTGGAGAAGAGAGTGAAAGCCATAGGCTGCTCCATCTGTGCACCATGACTAAAAAACATTGGTTGTGGTTGCTGAGTGATCACTCTTCTATGATTCTGTGGTGATCGACGTATGGTATAATGGAAGCCTCTCATTCTCCTGAGCTAAGGCACACCTAAGTCCTCCAGAGGAGAGGGGTGTGGTCAGGTAACCATCTGAATGGTCTCTTTCTGAGCAGCACCCACTCTTCGTCTGTCGTGCCATCATTCAAGGATGCATAACACACATATAGAGAGCCAGAAATGGAAACTAATTTATGGGATAATAATATCCCTTACTTATTGTGGCCTGATCAGGTCCACAATCTCCTGAATGAGTATACGGTGAAGGCTAAATAAAGAGAGGTAAATGGAATGATTTCAGGGCCCCAGGAGGATCAAAGCCCTCTCAAATAACTCGTAATTCTCTCACGGCTAAGACCAAGACCTTCTCTGAGTCTCTCATATTTGTTTGGTTATCAGAAGAAGGGAAAGGGGTACTCATGAAGCGCAGAACCACTCAAGGACTTCTCTAAGTAAGGTAGGAAGTTAATCCACTGAAGAATGAGATGCCTGAGGCTCTAGTCTTCATCTAGTTGAGATCTGACCCAGGTGTCCTTGGCTGTGATCTTGTCTTGTCCTTTGAGGCTTTCTGGCTTCATCTACCCCTATAGGTTCTAGTAGGGATCAGTGACTCACAGAGGGTCACTTACTATAAGTCCAATACTTCCAGATAAGGAGCTTAGACACTGGACAGATTCACAAGTGAACAAGGAAAGCCAATTGGTTAATATTAAATCTGGCTCAGAGCCACTTGGTAGTGGTCACCAACATTAATTAGTCAAAATCCACAGTTCCCAACTGAAGGAAAAAGGGCTTTTATAGAGTTAAAAATGGAACCAAACTGCTCCCTGCATTTCAAAGAGAAAAGAGGTCCATTCTTCCTGAGAGTTATGCCTTGACATAACTCTTCAGCCCCTACCATTGCTGCTAACAGTTTCATCCCTGCCCCCAACTCATCTCCATCCAGCCAATTGAAGCAGCTCCCATTGTATTAGACTTTGCCTGCATTCTGCCACAGAAGCTCACCCCAGAGATGTGCCTGTCCTGGTCAGATGGTGTCATCTAACAACCACCTGAGATGACTGTAATTCCTTCTGCCTTCCCCATTTTAACTAAGAAAAAATTGGACTGTCAGCCCTGATGAATGAGTTGCTGTGGTTTTCCCACAGGCTGCCCAACCTAGGAGCGGTTAAGCATTTCTCCAAGACAACAAAGGGGAGCAGGGAGGGAAGAACATCAACCACTGTTACCCAGAAACCTGATAGAAGAAAAGCACCCGGTGTCTGTATGAAAATCCAGTCCGACAGATAACCATACCTTCTGGCTATATGTTACAAGGGCTATGGACACAAAAATCAATGATCCTCTGTCTTAGATAGACAAAGAAAGATGACTATCCAGGCCTATGTTATTCTGAACCTCTCCTTGCCCTGTCAGGCCTGGATGGATAGGACAGACTGAGCTCTATCAAATTGGACCCCCAGGAGCCTATGATCATTGCAAAAGTCAGGGGTAAACCTGTGACTTTCATGGTACAAAACGGAAGAGAACTCTCCACCTCGAAAAGTTCCCTCTGTCAAAAATTTGCCATCATTGGGGCAGCTAGGACTCTTGCCTCTCACTCCTTCTGCCAGGCACAAACATGTAGCCTGGGAGGACATATTTCCAAACATAAATTACTGTATAAGTCAGTCCCCATACTGCTTCTGAGAAGAGACCTGCTCTTCAAGTGAGAAATAACCTTCTCCTTTAGACCAGCCAGCCTCCACATTGTTTAACCCTGCACCTTCAATTATGACTGTCCCCCCAAGAGAAAGATGATGCGTGAGGCATAATCACAGTCCTGAAGTTCTGAAAATTGCCCTCCCAGTGGTATGAGCTAAGACTCACCTCTGGGCCTGCCCATCAACTATGCTGTCTTACAATGACTCCTATTGCTGGCAGATGTGATAGAAAAGCACAAGGAGGTATCCAGACACTCAATAGCCACCTAAAACAATACAGAATCCTGGTAAACTTAACCTATAGTTTCCAAGCTATATACCCTTTTAGGACTATTACTTTATTGCTACAAGAGTTTGGGAACTCTCCCACTACTTTTCGGGAGGCATTAACTACAGGTTTGGCCAAGTTACCGTCACCTTCTCTGTGAGACAGCCTATTTGTCTCTCCATTTAATATCTGTCATGGTTCCCAAAGAAAGAAAAAATGAGCCTTCAAAACTACAAAATGTTTATGGAGTATAAAACTGCAAAAATATACCTGTCCTGCTTGTAAAGCCAGTTTAAGATCTCAGAGCTGCCAGTGCCACCATGATTGCCCTCCTTATAAGGAGCCTCAGTCTTCTGCTACTTACAGCTTGCTGGTACACCTGCCTGGATCTTAAGAGTGCCATCTGCTGCATTCTGTTGGCTCTTAGTATGCAACCCCTCCTTGCCATTAAATGCAGAGACCCTAGTTGTGAACTCACTGGTTAACTGACCACAGCTCAACCTCCCAGAAGTCAAAAACTTGTTCATCCTGTTTTCACGAAGCCCTCACAGCTGACCTTGCTAGTTTTTCCAATACAAAATATTACTACACTTCTGACTAATGACAACAAGCTGCCTTTTGGAAAGACACAAAAGCTCCACTGCAATATCTGGCAGAAATTGGCTATAAGGAACAAAACATTCAGATTATCAGCCCCTGGATGCACCTAGTGCCCTACCTGGGCAACAACCCCGAAGGGTGACCTCTCCCCTTTGCCTTTCTGCCCATTAGCCACTGTCCTTCTGATCAAGAAAGGGAACAAGCTCACATTAGGCCACGAGGTAACTATCCAGATGCCACATGCTGTATTGGACCTAAACATGGATCCCGTGGCAAATGCTGAGTATATCCTGTTTATGGATGGAATTATCTCTGTTAGGAATGGAGTCCAACAGTCCAGATATGCTTTGGTCACTTTGGACAAAGATATTTTGGCCAAAGCTCTCCAGCTGCCATTTCCTGCTGCTGTTTTGAAACCTGCCACCAATGATGCCAAACCTGGACAGTTATCCCTCACCTATGGCAGGAGTTACGTTTCAGAGACTGCTGCCACTGGTGAAAATCCACAGAGTAACAGCATTATATTTGTTTCATTATATATATATATATATATATATATATATATATATATACACACACACATACACACACACACAATGTATATTTTAAGGATTTATGCAGCCTTCCCACACTCCTATAAACTTTTCCCAGTCGTATGAACCTTTCTGACACTCTTGTCAGCACTTCATATGCCCTTAAACACTGTCTACACTCTTAAATCTACATAATTTTAACAACATGTAAAATTCTATATAGACACGATGTGAAGTGGACAAGGAGAGATTCTCAATATATGGGCACAGTACAAGAGACCAAAAAGGCTGATGTTGCGGTCACTGAGCCAATCAGCCCCCAGGATACAAAACACAGTGCTGTGGCTCATCATCTTCCATTCTACCAGCTAATAGTATTCCACGTATAATCTCATGCTGGCAAACTTGCCCAAGCTGTAGAGGCATACTGCATTTCCACTGTGCAAAGAATAGTATCCATCCACGATGAAATACATACTGTATTTTATTTCAATTTAATATTCTTTTAATGCATTTCGATTAATATTTTTATGTTTTTATATTGATTTAAATTTTTAGGCAAACATAATTAAAGTAGCAAATATGATATAATACCTATTTACCACAAAATCCTGAGATATAGCAGAAAAACTCCTGGATACAGAATAAGATGTATTTTTCTAAAAAAAAAAAAGCATGATAGAGTCAAGCCACATTAAGTGAACCAAAATATAACGAGGCATGACTGGACTCCTAATGCACTCCAGGGATATGAGTGACTGAAACATTAACCCAGCCAAAATAATTTAATCAGAGACAGACTTGTCCCCATTGTATGTTCTGCAAGCTCAAGTCACAACCCTGGCCTACCTGCAACTGCAGCCATCTGAGATTTCTGTGTCGGTGTCACTGGCCCTCACCTCCCCCATTTAAAGATATACAGATATACTTAGTGCTCATCTGCACCTACTCAGATGGCCCAAGATGTTCCTTATCCACACTACAAAGACAACAAAAGTCTGTAGATTCTTTCTGTCATAACAGGCCTATCCTTGTGTCTTGGTTAGTTTTCTCTCATTGTTGAGACAAAATACCCAACATCCAAAATGAAGGAAGGAAAGGTTTATTTAACTTACAGTTTGTGGAGATTTCAGTCCATACTTGGCTGGTTCTGAGGCAGAAAGGCACATGGCAGAGGGAAAGCGTTCATGGCAGCAAAGCACAGCAAAAACCACAAGAGCAAAAGGGAGGAATAGCAGGCAAGCAGCCTCTTTCTACTTCCCTTACATTGTGGACAGCCTGCCCCCACCCAGGGGGCATGTAGCTCTCACAGTCTCCATGCCCTCCGCTTCCATAGGCTCAGTATGTATACAAAGTAAGCACCCTGGTTTCCTCCTGGTTGAGTCCTTCAGCCAAACCTCTAGACTCCCCAAGTTGACACAATGTATCAACCATAACACCTTGTCCATTGACAGCAACAACAGGCCTGCATTTGTAGCAGAGATAACTAAGTGAAAATTATATACAGCATATAGGCCACAAGCTCTAAAAAGCTGAGAAAATAAAACATAACTGTACAACAACATGTTTTAACTAGATCCACAAATTTTAGCTAAAATATCAGCTATACCTATAGATATAGCTGCACACACATATAACCCAGGTAAATATTAATTACCACTGCAGGTTTCAGAAACACACCTTTAGATCCACCATACTGGAGTTAGAAGGTGATTGCTGAAGAATTTACCTGGACAGCTTATCCAGGGCTCACTCAGAAAAGATGGTGTAATGAAAGCCCTGCTCTGGTCAGCCTAGATACTGACCAGTCTACACATGTCTGAAGCCTGAGGATGGCACTCACAGTACTGCTCTGTATCTATACCCCTTGATTTTTGTGTCTTTTCAGGTTGCTTACCCAGTCCTTTCTTCCCTTGCCTCTGCTTGCTGTGGTGTTTGCCTTACACTCTATAGACAGTTGTCCTAAGAGAATAGAACAATCAATGAAGCAGTTGACCAAGATTTGATGAGCATCCAAGGCACATTGGACACTCTTTCAGATCAGATTAACTCTCTATCTTGCCAGAGTAATGTTACAGAATAGAGAAGCCTAAATTACATCTCTTCCTAAAAGTAATTTGGGGAAACACTCTTTAATAAGACAACTTGGGGATCCTGGCTGGGCATATCCTAGGATCACTGACAACCCTAATGTCACTCCTGCTACTTGGGCATTGTCTCAGAAGGTCACATGTAATATGTCCAGCAACGATTTACTAGGGAAATTAAAAGAGGGGAGACACGTAACAGAAAACGCACCCCCCAGCCAGTGATACTTCAGTGCTTAGTTGCTCACCTAATAGTTCCTGTTTCAGTTCCAGTTACTTCTGTCTCTTAGAAATGGTTAGTCACTGTGAAGAATGTCTGAAAACTATGATACATTTTGTTAGAGCCAATCAAAGACAGTCAAATACTTTTCCTTTACAATTCCTTTAAAACCTCCCTCCCAGAGCCTTCTGGAACTGATATTCTGACAATGATCCCAGTCAGTGCTCATCCACATATGATAATTCCACCTCTCAATTCTGGATGTCATTTTGGTGTTTCTGATTTGCATTGCAATACAGTAAAAATTTTAAAAACAAGTTTATATTTCATAAGGTGACACCTATTGGTAAATTATTCCTGACATTTACATTATATTTTTCTGGCTTATACAGGTTAAAGAATGAATCTAAAGAATGTAGAATAGCTCCATGAGATAAAAGCATAATTTTTTAGTTTATTCTCTGTCAGGAAATGTTAACAAAGTGAGAAGAGAAAAAATATAACTACAACAAAGAAGCCTGTAAAATCTCAGAGTAAGCTTGTAAAAATGCAAACCACATAACACACCTAGGGAAAAATAACCTGGCACATCCAAGGGGCATGTAGAACTTCTGCTCAGTGCCAAAGAGCCCCAAGAGTAATGATATAAGGCAAATTATATATCAGCTTGCAATGCAATATTGCAATAGAAACAGATAAGCTATTTTGTGATACCTAGAAGTTGGAATCATGTTTAGAAACAGGGATATGATAATTATTCCTCTATCCACAACTAAAAAATAAACATTTGCAAGCATTCCCTATTCTTTCTTTTAAAAGTTTTAATGGTAAAAATAATTTTGTGCTCAATGTGTTCATTGAGCTTACTAGTTACACTTATGAAAGATTTAGAAGAGTAATTTAAAAATTCTGGCCATATTTGATTAGGGTAGATAATATCCATCACATTTTTGAAACATAATTAAATGTGATACAACAAAATTAATTTCCCATGAAGCAAATGAAGAGAGCACTGAAACTATAAACTAGAGAACATATCTGTAATTTGGCAAATTATAGAAAAGACTCAAAAGTTGTGTATTAAAGCTTCAGTATGTTTCTAGAGAAAATAGCTTTGATATTTCTACACTTACATAGTAGAAGAATCTGTTCTCTTTTACAGGGCATTCCTAAATATAATTACAGAGTTATTAGATGTCATTTTTTCTTCAGATTACTACATATTTATCATAAGCACTGATCACATTCATTGTAGAAAATTTATACCTGCATATACTATATTTTAATTCTTACTTTTTCCACATCCCCTTCCCCTCCCTTCAAGGCTTGTTCCTCTCCTCATTTACAAAAGTTTTGTTTTTATCTTTTCTTCCAGTCTCTTTTATTCTTTTTCCCTTTCTTCTCTTCTCCCTACCACTCCCTTGTTCTCCTTCCCATATGAACATGTTCTTCCTACTTACCAATGTCTAGCCTCCATTATACTTATTTTCCCTTTGAATTTCTCACATAAGAGAATCAATGTGATTTTTAAAGTTCTGCTTCCAGTTTCATTGCACTATGATCTGAATATATGCATTGGTTAAGTTCATTTCCTTTGCTTTTAATTATTCTACTTGTAGTCTATTTTGGAGCTAGTGTGTAGTCTATTTTCAGAGAAATTCCTGTGTAGTGCTGAGAACAATGTGTACTCTTTTGTTGGTAGGTGAAATACTCTGTAGATTTCTGCTAAATCCATTTGTTCAAAGCTTTGTTTCAACTCTGACACTTCTTTGTTGATTTTCTGTCTACTTGGTCTCCCTTTTGAGATCTCCCATTATAATTATATTACTGTTAATGTGATTTTCTAATATCTATTAGTGTTTTATATAGTTTGGTGTGCAGGATTTGGTGCATATATATTTATTATTATTGCCTTTATTATATATTTATTATTGTAACAATAATATTGTAACAATAATAAATATTGTTATTTATTATTATTGTTCCTCTTGAATTGTTCCCTTCATATATCTAGAGTGATCTTTCATTCTTCTGAGAGATCTTGGCTTGAAATTTAGCTTGGCTGCAAATAAAATAGATACTCTTACTTTTTTCTGGGTTCTTCTCACATGGAGTATTATTTTTCATCCTTTGACTTTCATTCTCTGAAAATTTTGAGTTAAATGTGTTTCTTGTGTTCAGCATATTGCTATCTTGTGTCTAGATATGTTTTAAGAATCTGTTTTTTTTTTTTACTGGTGAATTAAGTTCACTCTCAGTGATGGTTATAAGTGATTTATAACTTACCCTTTTCACATTATGCTCTTGTTGTGGATTCTCTTCTTTCACCTTCTATTTAGTTTCTAACTTTGCCTGGTGATTCATTCTCCTGTAATTATTACAAGTGTTTCCTTTCTTTTCCTTTCTCAGAATATCCATCAGAACTTTTTTGGAGTACTGGTTTTGGTGGTCATGAATTTCTCCAAATGTTCTTTACCATGAAAATGTCTTATTCTCCATCAATTTTGAAAGGCAATTATCCTGGATTGGAGGTTGTTTTCTTTTAGGGCTTGAAATATTTCACTCTAAGTTCTTCTTGACTTAAGGGTTTGTGTTGATGGGTTTGTAGTTGATTTGAGTATAGGTAATTTGATTTCTTTCTCTAATCACTTTTAATAGTCTGTTCTTGTGCTGAATTGCTAGAATATTACCTGTTATATTCCTTGGTTTAGTGGTATTCTATTTTTGTTTGTTTTTCTGATCATGACTATTTGGAGTACTGGATGCCTCACTTATCACAAATACTTTTTCCATGCTTGAAAAGTTGTCTGGTATTATTTCTATGAACAGGTTTCTTAATGCCCATTGTGCTATCTTCTGATTTTTTATTCATTCCAAATAATCTTATCTTAGTCTTCCTTGTGTCTTCTACTAGCATTTGAATTGATTTTTATTGTGTCTTGCTATTGTTTAGAGATCTTTCATCTGATAACCACTAATCACAACCCTGTCTTCTAGATCTGATATTCTATCATCTCAAATGCTTGAGTCTGCTGCTTATACATTTTGTAGAAGGTTTAATCTCCTCAATTTCTGTTTCAGTATGTTTTATGGAATTAAGGTCTTTTCTATGTTGGGTATTCATGGATTGCAGGTCTTTGCTAAACTCCTCTATTTTTTTATATTTATCACTTTAGACTCAAGTCTTTTATCACTCTAGAGTCACTAATCATTTCCTTTACCAGGTCATCATCTCTTTAATTAACGCTGCTTTATTTTTGCTAAGAGAGCTATTGGTCTGTTTTGTTACTTCTATTGTTACCGCTTCAGAAAACTCAGCTGAGTGGCTTTTGATTTCTTCCACCTCACTGCCAGTGCCTACTTGATTTGCCTTGGGTGAGTCGAGGATTATAAGTTCCATTTTGCTTTCACTTTTTCTCATTTCCTATTTTTTATTGTGTATTTGTCTTCTGTATTGAGGCTTGTAAATCGCTTATGGTACGTAGCTTTATTACTAGTATTGTGAACTCTTAAGGAAGTGACTAATCCTCAGAAATGTCTTCTAGAGATATCTAGCTTTTAGCTTTTGAGTGTGAGCCAAGATCTTGCCTTTTCAACTTATTAAGGATGAAAATGTACAGCCCATTTGGCCTAGCTAGACTCTGCTTCTGGACCATAGTATTAGTTTTGACTCCCAGGCAATTTAGGTAGCACCACACAAGGAAGAATTCTTGATCAAAACACCTGTGTCACCTTGGTTAAAGTACTACAGAGGAAAAATTGGAGAAGAAAAGATTACCTAAGCCTCAGGAAGCTACTGAAGAAGACAAAAAGACAAGAAGGGAGGAAAAAATGAGAACAAGGTCAAAAGAAAACAATATTCACATTCATGAACAATAAAAATAAACAAAAAACACCAGATGAACAGGAAAAAAGGAAAGAGGAGAGAAGAAAAGACAGAAATTTCTCTTTGATTTCAAGCCTGTGGTTATATTCTTTGGCTTTGCTCTGCTCTTGCTGGTGGACAAAGTAGGCAGTCGTAGGCTAGGCCTATAATGGATAATCCCAATAAGCATTCAGTAGGACTAGGGCATGATGCTGCTTCTGGTACTTTTAAATCCAGAGAAATTCAGGCTGAGCTGGCCTGTGGTCACGGAACTGGAGCCTGAGTTGTTTAGCCTATAGCACTCTGGATCTCTTTTGCCAACCAGACCACAGCTTCTGGATCCTGGACATCTCCAGTGGTTATCCCTTACTCAGTCACAGTGGAACTTTCTGAGATGAATCCAACCCATGGTCACTCTGAATTCCAGGTTTTGTTGACTTTCCTCTAAAATATTAACTGACCAAGCACTGTCTCCTGTGTACACTGCAGTCATTTGAGCAGTAGTGACTCACCAGCTGTTGAAGTACATGGCATCCATGACTCCACCCCATTCATTGGTGTGTTTCTCTCTGAAGACCTCTGGAGCAATTTGATTCCACTGTCTGTTAATTCGATTCTCCTCTCATGCCATGAGGCAAGGGCCAAGCAGAAAGTGCAAAATGCCCCTTTCTTTTTCTACATTGTGGTTTCTCTCATCAATTTATCCATATGCTCCAATTTCCTCTTCAGATACTTCCTACATGGAGATCCACTTCCCTCCTTATCTCCCTCAAGTTGTTTTCCAGTCTCTGGATTCCAAATCTTGAAGAGGTTGGTTTGTTACTGCTTACATCTTCTTGGAAGTCTTTGAGTTCTTATATGAGTCTTACAAATGACAGTAGAATTTCTAGTTGCATTAAAATCAGTCAAAAATTGAATTTTAACATTGGGTTTATTGTGCTTTTTTAGGATGTCAAACAGTAAATTTATTCTTAGTTCTCTTGTGTCATATATTTTAATCATCTATAGAAAAGCATGCTCTATACTTCTGCAAACATCTATGAATTGAGGTCATCTACAGAATTCTGAGGATTTCCTATGAGAAATGACAAAGTACCATAGGCTATGTGAAACACCCTATATAAATTATTAATTCTTTAAGTATGAAATTCATAAACAATATGAAAAGCGCAAGAAAAATATAGCAACATTTTATTGGGTTAAACTTTAAATAATAAAGGAAAAATAAATTAGAAGGCCTAATAAGGATTTTTCTTGAGTGACAGAATGAAAATATGAGCAGACTTAGGATCTGATAACAAATTCACAGGCTAAAAACATTCACTCAGGACCATTTGGTGTTTGTACATAATAACACTTTGGAGTTGTAACTTTCTGCCAGCCATGTACTTGATTATAGCCTCAGGGTGAGATTACACAAAAATTACCTAGTACCTGAGGTCAGAAGCCTAAAATGAGACTTAAAAATTTGAAGTGAAGTTTGGCTACCTGCCATGATCATTTTGAACTTTGGATAAGATATTGTCTAAAATTTCCTGCAAATTTAGCCACTAAAATATCCTTAAGGCGTGGTATGTGATCAGAGACAGAGGGCAAACATGTCCTTTCTCTGTATCATCACCTTTTCATTTTTGTTCTGTGTGGCCTCACATCTTAAAAGCACATATGTTTAAAGCACTCATTTTAATGTTGTGTTTATCTCTTCCACAAAATTTCCCAGGAAAATGCAATAGTGTATTTCCTTAATTTTAAAACCATAAAAATCTATAGATATCATATATTTCATATTATAATGCTCAATAAAAGACATACGTTTTCTTAAAGTTACTATGCATTGTTTTCAAAACAGTTTGATTTTTTTTTCATTTTCATTCTTTTATTTTTATTTTGGTACCTTGTGCTTGCCAGGCAGGCACTTGTGCAGCTGAGCTATGTCCCTGGTGGCCCTTCATTTTCATTCTTGACAGTAGTTTTAGACAAGTTTTTTATGTTTTGTGTTTATTTGTTTAATTGCTTTCTCATAGCAAAGTATTTATAGATATAAATTTATATCTAATAAACTTGAATATTTTTATATCCATATTATATATATATATATATATATATATATATATAAACATATATGGTACCTAATGAAAAAGTAAGTACAGAGTATATATTATAGGGGTAAGAAGGCAGGTAAATTTAACAAACTACTTTTATTAGCTTCCAGTACCTATTAAATATGCCTGCTAGAAGTAGACACGGATTTAATGAGAGTAACCAGTTTACTAGAGGGTCGCATTAGGACAAAGACAATTCTTACTCTACTCAAGGATACATTTTACTAAAAAGTATTGTGTCACATTCCAAGAGTAAGTTCTATAGTATCAGAGATTAAATTTTATTAACTTTTCATTCCCTAAGAACAAGTAAATGCAAATGTGATACCTGAGATACAGTAGGTCTTTAAAACTGAGTTTAATAGGATAGTAAAAGAAAATTTTGGAAAATTAAATACATTGTGGTTGATTATACACTTCATTGATGCATTCAGTTTCACAATTCCTTTCAGTCAACCACATATCACTACTTATTTAAGCCACATGAAAATGGTTAAAATTTGTTTTTCAATATTCCTTTGAAATACACAGTAATCAAATATGGATTTCATAAGTGATATGATAGTGAAACTTGCATGTGCCACTGTTCAAAATCTAATGAATGGATATTTATATTTTCTTTTTTTTTTTGCGGTACTGGGGATCGAACTCAGGACCCTGCGCTTGCTAGGCAAGCGCTTATTCCACTGAGCTATATCCCCAGCCCCTAGGTATCTTGTAAGAATTTTTCTTTCTTTATTTATTTTTTTTCCGGGACCGGGGATCGAACTCAGGGCCTTAGTGCTTAGCGGCAAGCACTTACCCCACTGAGCTGTACCTCCAGCCCTATATTTTCTTACTGTGTTAAATGAATATAGTGTTTTCACCAAATATATTCATCAAAACTTACAGATACAGTACCTCTCATTGAACATTGATATTAGATATCAAATATGTAGACAGAATCAGGTTATGTAGTGTAAGGATGATATGATGTGATATTTTTGATATTAATTTGACCTGATTTTCTTGAGAGGGGTTTGTCTAATTGTATTATTGGGCAATAGTTTCAAATTTACAATAACAAATCATTATGTAATACAAGATGACCCTCCTTTAACTTCACTTGGCCATACTTGGCTTGTTTTATCATGGCATTTCAATTTACATTAAAAATATACAAGCAAATATAAGTATGCTTACAAATGAATCAAACCTTTGGATTAAGACAGAATGGGAGGCCCTGGTTCTGGTATAATTCCACTACGTTTTGTAGTTTTGTAGCCTGTTTGGTTTAGTTGCCACACACAATCTGTCTTCTCACTATTCTTTTCACTGGGCGCATGTGGAAGTATCTTCTTCCAGAGAAGATACATATTACTAATTCATAACAGGTATGAGTATATTGGCATTGACTCGGAGATTTTGCAGACATATGGAAACTATTTCAAGAGGAAAACTATTTCTTACTGAGCGATGCCTGCATATACTTTATTCTCTTTTCCTTTACAAACAATTTTTGGAGAATATCATTCCACTTTTAGTTCAGAAAATACGGTGGATTTTTCTTTCTCTGTCCCAACTCACATATTCGCAGCAGAAGAAAAATCAAAGTGTCTCCTGCAAGTAACTGTCTCAGCAATTACATGGAAGGCTAGTTTTCAGGCAAACTGAAAAAAAAATTATAAATAATTCCTTCTTTCGTTATGTAAAATTTATGACTCCTGAATTTGTATAAGCTTAACATTAAATAGTAATGACAAGGTAAATAAGTAAAAAATAAATATATGCAAATATATATATACATGTTTTATGTGTACCAAAATCACAAATTATATATATATTGGGACAGTCTCACTACATAATTCAGCCTGGCCTTGAATTTATTTTGTAATATCCAAGCTGTCTTCAAACTCATGATATTCTCCCTGCATCAAATTTTGGGATTCTAGGCATGTGGCACAGCAAGTAACATATCACTTTCCAATATTTATAAACTATGAATTCAAAATCGATGTCCTTCTTTACTTCCTTCTTATATCAAATATGCCTAAGAAAAAATACTTCTCAAGCTATTTAAGTTACTCGGGAATTCGATACCCTTCTCAGATTCCCTCTCAATGTCCGCCACATTTCCTGTAAGTGAAAATGCCTACTATTGTACTCAGGTTTCTCAGTCAGATGAAAATAGATTAGTAATAACCTTGATGTTTTCTTCATTTCCTCCCTATTTCACATTTTGTAGTGAACCAATTTTACTGAAGCTTCTCATCATTTTTATATAAAAAATAAAAACAATATTTATTGCATCTCCTTTCATTCATCCTATTTATGGCAAGAAGAATACTGTTCTTTAAATAAACTTTGCTGCCCACTGAGAGGCACAGTGCTATATATAAGCACTTTAACATAGGTAACTGAATGTTACAGTCATATACTATATTGAATAATTATTAAGCATGATGTATTCAGTTATAAAGACAAAAAATGAATATTTTATGTGTACCAAAATCACAATAAAATAGCTAAGATTAGTTAATATAGTTGTTTATTATATAATGTAGTATGTAAACTTTATTGGTGCAAACTGCTACAGATTACAAATGATATCTTTACTCAAACATTTTGAAAGTGCTTATTTTGTGATTCATATGCTAAAAATATTACACCAGTTGTTATATAGCAGTCATCCATATGGTGTTCATATAGACATAGTAATTCAGCATCATCTCCTCAAACTAAATATAATTTTTCTTAGAAAACCAAAAAGGGGTTTGGTTTTTCTTCCCTGAGGCTTGTATGTCTGGTGCAATTAGTTCTGCATTAAAATTTGCTTACAAATTCCCCATGATTTAAAGTGTTTGGAGTCAAGTATGTTCTAGGCAGTGTGGTCAGATGTGCACTGTGCCATATGTGTTTCTCAGGGTTAAAAGCAAGTAAGAAACAAAACCACAAACTACATTTTATGCCCTTAGATTTTATTGATTTTGGATACTTCTGAATTCATACTATAGTCATAGTGTGTCCTTCATCAAGTACTTACTTCAATTGCTTTCATTGACAGTGAAAGTCAGCAAGTAGTTATTGAATTTCAGAATTTTTATTGAATATTATATTAATTATGAGGTAGTAAAAAATAGGAAAATGATTCATTAAATCAGGGAAACTTGGCATAGAATTTTTGCTTTGTATCTACTAATCTGTCACCCACTCAGAGCCACTTAACTTCAGTGAGCTTCCATTTCTTCAGATGCGTATTCTAAACATTAAATGTGAAAACTGAGTAACTGCATGCAGACATGTATCTGAAGCTTTGCATCTGCTAAAGTCCTTTACACTGCATTGACACATTGCTTTCATTAAAGTATTTATAAAATGATATTTGTACTATAAATTCAAGGATGCCATGCTCACATCCTACAATAATCAACTATGGAAGATTAAAATCTTTACTGTCTGTATCACTCAGGGCTTTATACAGAAACAGATGTAGCCCAATATATAGAAACATATATAAGAATTTACAAGATGGCTGACAATGGCCTTCCACAAAGTCAGGTGTGGAAGAGTACAGAGTTTGCACACTGGGGATCTGAAGGATCCAGTGGAAGACATGGGTCTTAGTCTAGTGTCCTGGAGGAGTTCATATCAGGCTGCGGAAGGGTCTGAGAAGGACAGCTGACGTGTCAGTGCTGGAGGCTGAAGAGTCTGCGCTGGAAGCCAGGAGACACTGTCCAAGCTGAAGGCGAAAACTGGAGCTCCTCCAAAGGAACTGAAGCGAGCTTTCCTTCTGCCTTTCCCCTTTAAAGCATGCTGGTGACAATCCTCTCTAGGGTGCGCCTTCCACACCCACAACTATGCTGAGCCAGTTTAGGTGGGCGTTTCTTATTCAAAGTGACACAACAGTTAAACTGTCACATTATCAGATTGGATAGATTTGCATAACTGCAATTCCACCTCTGTTTCTAACCTCACTTCTTCTGACTTCATTCCAGGGAAAATAGAAGCTGTATATCTCATTGGTGTTAATTTATGATCTTTATTCCTAGGGACAATAAAATAAGTTGTCCAAACTTTTCATTTCTTCATAACATTTCTTTCTAATTTAAGTGGGAAACCTCATTACTTAGGCCAAAAATAAATTTTTTGTATTCTGTGTGAAATTTCTCTACTACAGTGAACTTAATTTATTAATACTATCATTGAGATTTCTGGTTATTTTTATGTCATTTCTAGTATTTTTGTTACTTTTTATTGGTACATTTTAGCTACACATAATGATCACATTCACCATAGGTAATTTGTACCTATGAATAATATATCTTGATTCTTCTGTTTTTCCCAGTTGTCTATCCTATTAATCATTAGCCTGCCAATATTGTATGTGACTGATATAACTGATATAATCATGAAAGACATGATTCAAAGGAACAGCATTTTCTCCAACAGTTTGCTGAAAGTACACAATAACCAGGCTGGGTTCTTGATGTCAGTGAAACTCTTCTTAAAATGGGGATTGACTTCCAAGTTTACCAAATTTTCTTGCTAAATGATCTGCTAACAGTTGAAAATTTCTAACTACCTTCTATTTCATTCTTGTTGTAGTATTAAACCACATCATTTCTTTTCACTAGAAAATTTTACTTTTTCATGTGCTAAAATGTTTCTTCTGCATCTTAAACTGTAGACATTTTCCTTCAACAATGACTAACTTTGGATTTGTTTTAAATGCAATGTTTGCTATAAACAGTGATTCTGGTTTCACAAGAATTACACTGGATTTTTTGTTCTTCTTCCTCCACACTCATTGCAATGTGTAGCATTATAACTTCTCGGTTTTCTTTTCTCCTTTATGTCTTCTCTGGAAAAATTGGGGGATGCTGTCTTTGTTATCATGACACCTAATTGGCACAACAATTTAAATTCTTCCTGTATTTTTTCACCAATATAAATTCCTCCTATATTTCTTTCTTGATTACAGCAAGGATGAGGTGAATAATAACGTGGCAAATTTTTTGCAGGAATTATATGTGCTGCATTTCACTCAGCAAAGGTATTATCCTTAAGCTGCCCAACTACATGAGCAAACAATCCATACTAACTTTTTGATATTGCGTAGCCCCTCTTTTGTTAACAATTCCCGTATCCACCAAGGGCAATCCAGATAGGAAACAAGTGAACAAACCAAGATAATATGGGAATGATGGAATTAAAAAAAAAGACCTCTTCTCAAAGCGGTGGACAGTGTATAGATAAAGCTTAGCATGCCTTTTGGTGAAGCTTTTATCTCATGTAAAATGCATTGACTTATGACTGATTTTCAGCAGTCAATTTGATTTTTCCTGATAATCTCTTAATTCTGCTGTTTTATGATAATGATTTTCTGTACAGATATTAAACAGTATTTAATATGCTGGTGGAAATAGTTGGCAAATTGCAAACATTGTTATCAATTTTTCATAGACTTTACTCCTAAAATCACTGTATATACTTGAAGGAAGTATATACAAGGAAGTATATACAATACTTTTATCCAAGTATCTTATACTTGGATAAAATCTTCTCATGGATTTTTGTCTTCAAAATTGCATAGTAATCATTTTTTTTTTTTTTTGAAGAACAGTAGATAGCATGGACCAACATCTACTTCTAAGCAATTTGAAGTGAAATTCATTTTGGGAAAACTTAGAAACTTACATAGTTGTATCCAGTTTCATAATAGATTTTAACTAAGAGTTATTCTACTTCAGCTATTTTGATTGAAATATTGAGAGCTGAATAACATGTTTAAATCAACACACATACTGAGTGCTCAGTCCTACCATCAAAAAAGGCGGTTTCATCCCCTGTTCTGCAAAAGCTCCAGAGAACTGCCAGGATTAATTAGAATAACAATTAGTCACGTGTCTTAATGGTTAGCATACATAAAAGGATACAAATAGCATTGCAACCATGGATTGCTCTCTACATGTATGGGACAATCACAAGATTTATTTCAGTCTTCGACTGTGACATGGGATATAAAACTACCATGAATTTTTAAATTAAACAATTATTACAATGAAAGACACATTGTCCTTAATCCCCTTCAAAATACACTTTCCTCCTTTCTTCAAAGCAAATTATTTCCTTGTTCTTGCCACTTTGTGGAGAAATTCTGAAAGTCCTGTGTATGTCTTTAGTCTCAGTGTACTGGCTCAGTATCGTGAATCAATTAAAACAATTACCTTTCATGGACTTTTTGATGTTGGGCGGGAGCCTGAAGTTTCCTGGCATCAGATCTGCTGACCTTTCATGGACTTTTTGATGTTGGGCGGGAGCCTGAAGTTTCCTGGCATCAGATCTGCTGGTAAGGTAGATGAGGACACACTATAATATTTGTGCCTGCCTTTGTGTTGTATGGTGCTTAGAAGCAGCATTTAGCATACATTTGTATAACATCTTGCAAAGACAGTCACAAAAGAGGACTTTTATAACTACTTTGGAAGGTAGCAAGAACAGGGAATATTTCGAGGCAAAGGTGAGTGTTCAGTGGGAGTTAGGATGGGTTTCTTACTATAGTAAAATTTTAATTTATATATTAAAAACATTTAGATTACTCCTTGTAAGCATCATTTTCCCACAAAATTAAGCTTATAATTATTTATATTTTGCCAATATTTAGTTGCTATAATCAGATTTTGATATCTATAAAACATATTCCTACTTAGAATTACTTGTATAAAATCAGATATTTTATATTATTTCTTTTGCCTTGGCCACCATCAGAACTGACTAAAGGCCATGTTTGAACTTCCACATGATATCATTTAAGTAGGTGAATTCTACTTCTGTTTTAGTCAAAACAAAATGAATTAAACTGTCCAACAAAGAAGTTAACACAAGTTAGGCACTTTAGGCACAATTCACGTCAGTAATAATGGAAAAGAAAAGAGGTAAGAATTAAAAAAAAATAACCTTCGGATGTAGGGGTAATTCGCATCTACAGTTACGAAAATGCATTTGCTGGAAGAGTTGAACGTACAGCAGCATTGTATAGCACCGGCTTCGGTGTGATTCATTGCTTTTGTGTTTAAATATTTGAATACTACAAGAAATAGTATCATAAATACAACTAACGTTTTTCTTAAAACTGAACAGCTTGTAGAAGTATTTTTATATTAATGTCCTTTTATCTTATAAGAGAATTTTAATGTCCCCTTTGCTCACAGTAGTTTTTTCTCTACTTTTATGAATGTTCTGTTCGTGGTTCATTTTTCTGATGTCTGGTTGTAAAAGATTTGAGTAGGAGTCACATTAGTTTTCCTATTACTAAAGTTACTTCTATTCATGTACCCTTCCTGCTTTTAGAAACACCCTGCTACCACATATCCACTATATATCTATTACTTATCTCTCTAGCCCAGAGAAACTGACCCAGGATCAGAATGGATCCTGTATTTTATGGATGGTGATCTGTGTCAGCCTCATAGCTCTTTCTCCAGGAAGATATACTACACAATCACACATAATCAAGTGTCTCTCTTCAGCTAGGCTCCAGAAACTAAATAAAGAAACCAAATAAAATGTTCAAAGGCTATAAACACTTACCCTTTGACAAGACGTTTTTAAATTTTCCATATATTCCAATTTAGAAAAAAGACATTAGAAAGTTTTAATCTCACAACATAATTACTGAAGGAAAAGAAGGAAATGGAAAAGAGTTTAGCTGGGGATATAGCTCAGTTGAATAAGCGCTTGCCTGGCAAGTGCAAGGTCCTGAGTTCGATATCCGGTACCACAAAAAAAAAAAAAAAAAGAAAGAAAAGAAAAAGAGTTTAGCTGTTATTTTATATAGAAAGAAATGGAAATTTATGGTTAAAAGGCATGATTTTCTTCCGGGCTGCCTTCTAAAAGCTGGAAAGACTTAAAAACTTACATATATAAAATGAATTACACCAGAATTGCCGTGAGTCAATCTATTTATACCGTAAATATCCTAGCTATTGTGCCCTCTCAGATTTACATAAAGGTGAAATATTCCCTCCTCATATTTTTATCTGTTATGTCATGTATCCTTATGTTCATAACACTTCCATAAGGCTTTAATTTTGAGTCTAAGTGCAGCAGGATGAAATTTTGTAAACAACAATTTTGAAAAGTTCACTGTACTTATATAACTGAAATATACTATAAAGTGTTTAGAGCGACAGGTAATAATTTAGGTATTAAAAAGGTGCTGAACTAGTTAATGAGCCTGAGTGTCTCCCAGAACATTTCAGGAGAAATTTCAGTGGATTTTGAGAAACAGGTCCAACCTAGTTTCAGAAAAACAGAACAAGGCACTTCAGACATAGAACCACAAGTCTTAGTAAAAGACCATGTGTTCAGAAAGCAGACACCCTATGTGGTATATCCGTTAATTGTGGCATCACAGAAACTCCACATATCTATCAGATATTAATTCTGTTCCTGTACTTCTTTGATAACGCTCTCTCTCTCATTGAATATCTAATCATTCATTAAATTTAGGTGACGCCATGTAACTAATGCTCAGCCAAGAACATTTAAGCAGAGAACTAGTTCTTTTCACCATTCAGAAGAATGCTTTCCACAGGATAGCTGCCTGGGATGCAGGCTGTGGAAACTTTTATGTGAATGTATGAGAGATAAGCTGATATACACTGCAAATGTGAGTCCTGAACCCTCGCCCCGGGTAGGTGAGCATGCCACTGACTGGCCAAGTTATAAACAAAGGGTAGTAAAAAGAGCTTTGAGAAAATCCATGATATATTTAAGATTTTTTAGCCATATCTTCTGAATACTAAGATATTTTTACACACTTTTATAAATGGCTTTTGAAATTTAAAGATATTATGTAAGAACCTGTGGAATGGGTTAGAATATGTGGAATGCTAGTTTTACATCTAGTAGAGTAAGTGAAACATACCCAGTAAAACTTCAGCTTTTTACTTCAGTGACTGTTTTCTTTCACTAAGATGTGCAATAATGGGAAAAACAAAGAATGGAAATTATTATAAGTTCTGCTTCAAATATTTTGACAGTGAACTTTCATAAGATACCCAAGAGCAGTTGTCCAGCTCTTCCTGTTGCAAAAAAGAAGTTCTGCTTAAGTGGTTGCCCACAGTTTTTGTGTGGAAAGTTATCAATAAATTAAATAAAAAATAAGATGACATCTTTGTTATAAAATCACTATGCACAAGAGTCATCGATGATAGTTTAAGTAAACAAATTAAACAATAGAACAAATAGCCTCTATTTTTCTAACATAGAGACATTTAAGCTAAGGTTCCCATTGCTTCATTTAGCTGAAAACTACATGTGGACATCATGTAAGACTAAAATATTTGTCCTACTTTGCCTACACTTTTGTCCTACAGCTAAACTAATTTATATGCAAACAAAAAGTGTCCTTATGAAGTCATTCTTAAACTCTTTCTGATCTCTAAAAGCTGTCAGAAGAGTTTGAAAAGAATATTAAATATGGGGAGATTCATTTAATATCACAGATTAATGCAATAATAAACTTTTATGTTACTGACTCCTTAGAGAATAATTTAGTAATTCAGCAGTGAGTCATTTGATGTTCTTATGGAGCTTTTGAGATGTATATTTCAATTCAGTAGCTTCCTGAAACACTAAAAGTAAAATTAAAATACAATCCCACATTAATTTCTTATTCTAAAAGAGTTTGAGGTAGAGCAATTGACTTATTTTATTCTTCTGTGTTATTAATTTCAACTGAATAAACACATTTTAAACTGTGGTGATTTAATAAGTAAAATAGAATATGTCTTTATAATTGCTACATTCGTTAATAGGATGAGTGTTCTTAGAAGAAGAAAAAAGGTAATGAAAATTATGGATCTTTAAATTAATAGGTTTATAATGTATTTTTTCTAAAAGAGAGATATTGATTTATCACTACATAATTATTCCTAAAATACAGTTATTCTAGCTAACTATTTAAATTTCTATTTGGAATTTATTTTTAAGTGTGAAATTTAGTAGCTTCCAACATATTGGGTGATTATAAAATACCTGATAAAGAAATGTTTAATTATAGTCATAAAATAACATATCATCCAGCTACCAAAGTTATGGCATGGTGATATATTTAATTACAGAAAAAATGTATCTATAATTTTAATATACCTAAAAAGTACACATATAATAACATTTCAGCAAAAGTCAATTATTGAAAACTACCTAATAATGCATATGTGCTCCAAACTTAAATATTTTCTAGTAGAAAGTCAGATTTGTGAACTTTTATTGTCTAATAATGCATGCCTGTACTTTCTTCATCAAGGTATATCCATATAATGATAAAAATTTGAGAACAAAGGAAAATTAAAACCAACACAACAGATTGTAAAATACATGTTAAAAGCAAAACAAAAGAACTACTCAATCTGTTTTCATGAAACTTCTATAAAACATTTACTAAGATATACTCTATATGACAGCAAACATCAGGTTAAAAGGATGGATATTTTACTATCCAGGACCAGGAACAGATTGTCTTCAGTGGAATAACATTAAAAGAAACTGTTTGCTATTTAAATATAGTTCCGTTCATTCCTGATGCATTAATATATATTCTCATGTGTGAAAAAACAATTGTATTCCCAGTAAATCCAAAAAATGGCAAGATATGTGTGCATTGAGAAAACTGACAGTTTAATCCACGAATATCTCATGAAAGTTCTTTTCTTTTTTTTTCCTTGTTTGGGCATTTTGTGAAAATCCATGAGAAATTTTAAGCTAAAAACAAATTACTTTTCACATTGAAGTATCTGCTGGTTAAGATCTCTGTTTTGGTTGTCTATTGCTGCATAAATAGATGTGTTTTATGTTTATGTTTTTGCATATTCAGCATTCAAACTTTAGTTGTTTAAAACAGCAGAGCATTATAACCTTTCATAATTGTGTGAATAGTATTTGTTTAGGGTTTCTCACGCAGTTATAACCAGTCAGCTTGAATGGCTGTCACGGGAAGCTTTGCGCTGGAAACCCAAGGAAACTCACTTACTTGACTGAGTTGATGCTGGCTTTCCAATGACCACTCAGCGAGGGCTGTCAACTAGAAAGCCTGCACATTATATGTCCACACGGCCCGAGCTTCCTGATGTCTGGATTCCAGCAGATTATATTGCAGAATTCAGAATTCTACACAAGCCAGGCAAAATCCACAAGGATTCTATAACCCAACTTCAGAAGAGATGCAGCATTATCTCAACTGCACTGTGTTGTTCGATAGGTCAACTGTTTTTTAAAATAAAAGAGGATTATACAAGGGTGAGAAAAAAAGATATCGACTATTGAAGAATGGGGCAAACTGGAAAGGTCGCATTTTTGGAGGGTGGTTTGCATATTCAGAAAACTAACACATCATTTCCAATTTTCATTATTAGGTTTGTAAGAGAGAAAATACTATTATTAATGACAATAACAGATAAGACTGACCAGAGCTACAAAATTTGATTTTGTCCTCAGAATTTCTCAGTCCTACCTGTATTCATTAGATACATTACTTCTTCATAATTGGTAATTCAATTTCTATTGTATTTTTCTTCATTTCTAAATGATATTTTAGTAAAGACATATCACTAGGAAAATTGCAACTTGCAGCATTGCCACAGAGACAGTTTTAGTTTCACTGAGTGTGATTTGGTTTGGTTTTAAATGAAATGCATTACACCATAGTCAGGGACATTATAAAATAATGTAAAAGTATAAAACATATAATGAGTGTGTGGGGAAAATCAATATGAACTAAACATTTGAAAATTACAAAAATTTGATTATCACATCAGAATTGTTCAGCAGATTCTTTTCCTCTTAAAGTATATTTCTTAATTGTTTCTGTTATTTGAAAGGAGTGATTATTTCTCCTCCCGATCCTCTCCTTGCCAATTGAAATGCTTTATCTTCTAGACTTCCCTGATGAAAGTCTGGCTACCATCTCACACTCCACAGATGTTATTCTTTTTGTAAAATAACCATGCTTTAATATAAATGTTGTTTGACTCTTTGTGTGACACAGTGATGATTTTACAGAGTACCTAGCACATGAATTATTTACCTGTTTCTGGGAGGAAAGAGGACACTCCCAATTTGAAGGAAGAAAGGTTTAATAGTCTCATAGTTTCCAGTGGGATTTAATCCATGGCCAGCTGTATGGGAGGCAGAGATGGCCGGCTGGAAGATGGGTGCTCAGCCCATGGCGGCTCAGAATGTGAGCAAAAAGAGAGGAAGTGGGGTAAGCACAGGCACTTTCCAGTAACACCTTGAGTGATCTGCCTCCTCCAACTAGGGAGGGACATTTTCTATCTAAACCATAATACCTAGGGAATGAAATTCCTTAAAATGAGCTAGTATAACTGGAAGTTAATAAATTGGAACATCTATGTTATAAACTGCTAGAATTGATCATCAATTTCTAAAATTTCAAATCAACAAATGCTAATGATGAAGTATGGAAGAGATCAGAGAAATCCTGGTTTTTATTGACTTTCCCTTGAAATCTGAATATAGAATGATTCCAAGTCAATGTTCTACTATAAGAATTTTGTTATAAAATGTTCATGATAAATATTTCATTTTAATATATATGACAGTTGGTATTAGACACTATTTCTGTAATAATAATATAAATTATTTTGTTTACAGTCAATATTGGGACATTTAAGAGACTTCTAAAGTAATAATATTGTATTTCTACTGGCTAGTGATACTTTTCTTTAGACTAGTTATAAAACTACTGTACATTTGATATACAATAATATAATACACAAGTATATTTGATATAAAATAAATGCATGCAAATATGTCTAGTCAAATATATGCTCATGCATATATACATGTTTGCATAATTTGTATTTGTTGGCTGTGTCTATAGTTTGTAGGGTTTGTGAGCTGGGATAAGAAGCAGACAGGGTCCGGGGGTAATATTTGCAACAGTCCCTTGTTCAGAATGTGGAGACATGCTGAAGATGGAAAAGCACATGTTCAACTAATAAATTAAATTTAAAAATCAGAGAACAGAACAAAATGCCATTCTATTGGCAAGAGAAATAATCAATGTTCTGATATCAAGCTTCTGATCTCAGAAGCTTTGTTTCCAACAGTTTGGGAAAGGAACGTGATCATAAAGGTCAACTCTGTGCATTCACAGTGTGTCTTTGAACTTTGTTTTAATTTGGATAAAATCAGCACCAAGCTGAGATGAAAGAAGCAACTGAAAACAGGATGAAGTAAGTTAGTGCTACTGAGAGAAGTTAAGCATGTGCCCCTCACACACGGCCTGAAATCAGGACACGAATGAGACAATCATGAGGAAGCTCAGAAGAAAAGTTCTCAGAATTCAGGTCCTTACGAACAAATAGCAGTCTGAGGCCCTCCCAAGGTGACGTGGCATTCACAGCCTGGAAACTAGGACAGTGGACAATTTCTTAGCGTGGGAACGAGAACTAGGCCGCCCCCACTGGAAAGAGTATTTTCTTTCCCTGAAGACCACCAGCCACTGGGACTAAACAACTACTTTAATGTTGCAGGTGAATACTCAAAAGAGATACTGGCAATAAATCAGATGAAATCAGAAATTTTTAAATGATAAAAATCCAGGGAAAGAGTTTAATTTGTGAATATGATAGTAAAGTAAGTATGATGTCCTTAGGAAGAGGTAAAGAAATTCTGTGTATTTTATATATTCCACACAGTTGAGCTCCTACAGTAAGAGATGCCGTCATATTTAAACAATCCACTATATTTACCCTCTTATTCCTGTTTTTCTCAGTAAGAAAATTAGGAGATCAACTAGATAAGTGATTATAATACTGAGCAAATTGTAATAACTTCATATTGTTCAAAGGAGCTAAAATGGTGTGGTTGATTGGTTGCACTGTTGAGATTGTACTTTAAATGTCAGAAATTTCCTGAATGATAGAAACCATAAAAATCCATCCTTCATGG
This sequence comes from Dinomys branickii, assembly GCA_004027595.1. NCBI lineage: Eukaryota > Metazoa > Chordata > Mammalia > Rodentia > Dinomyidae > Dinomys > Dinomys branickii. The sequence goes on from PVLD010004449.1 coordinate 48,676, forward strand.
TGTTTCATTAAAAGCATATTTAAATAGCCTTCTATTTTCATATAAGCATAATGAATGCTGTAGCTAACATAAACCTCATGAAGACACGCTTAGAAATGAGGCTGTGTTTCAAACAGCTAAGATTAGGACTAAGAAATATGTCAGTGGTGAGGATTACTAATTGTGTACAAACAAGTAATGTTTCCCAACTGCTGCCATTGCTGAGAAATGTCTGAAAAAAACAACAAAATTCTGATCTTGTCACAACGTTAAGAAATAATAAAACAAAACAGAAACATTTGAAAGCAGAAAATATTTCTACATCCCCATGATTAGGAACACCTCTCCTTAAGTCTAAAAATAAACATGAATCTGCAGCTTGAATAATATAAAGCTCCAATATTAAAGGGCCAATATGTACAGCACATTTCTACACATTTATTTCATTGTTATTACTAATTGAAATAACTTTCCAGGATATTTCAAGTGAAATATCGTATGTGCGATCTATGTTTCCACCTTTACATGAAACAAGCGATGCATGTTTCACTAATGAAATGATGGTCCAGAGGCATCTTAACACGCGTAAAGCACATGTCTTTTAGCGTGGACTGAAGTGATCATTGGCTCCAAATTTTGTTAGTTGAATGAAGAACAAGGTAACTTACAGTTCGCACTGATTCTTCCTGTAAGAATAATTTTGAAAAGTTAAGAAACAGAATAGGCATAAAGAAAGATGTCAGAATCTGCCATGAGAAGTTAATTGTAGCTGAGAGAATTGTAGTGCTTGAGGAATGTACTCGGAGCATTAAAAAAAAAAAGGAAGAAAAAAAACACTTTAAATGTTGCAGTAAGGCAAATGCTCGTTAAGATTTTAGGAATACCATTTTCTTCATTTCTTTTGTTTTGCAACCTGACCTTAGAGACTAGTATGTTTATATAGCTTATACAGTAATGCAGGATTTATAAAAACAGCTTTTTATGATCTCAGTAATAAATATATTTATTGACACCATGGGGGGCACTAGGTTGTTCATGTTTAAACAATTGATTATTTTTTTGACATACATAAATAGATCATAGACCCAGAGCAACTTAACTTTAATAATTCAAGTGGAATTATTTTATTGATTGTAGAGAGTTTTAGAAATATTAGGAATTCACAGTGAATCGAAATTAAAGCTATATTTTACTAGGATTATTTTTGTTAGATTTTTTTTATTACACAGGATAACAACACATCAAAGAAAAGCCTGTCTGTTTCTCTGACTTTATGTAAAATGCCATATAAACCAAAGATGAATTGCAAAGACTGCATTAACTTACAGCCAACATAAAACTTTCTGTAATTTGTTTAAGATAAAATTAAAATGAAATCTCATTTTAGTAAATAGAGTCTATTTTTCAGCATCATTATTCATCAAGATTTATCTTTCTTTGTCATTTGAATGTAAACTACTATCCTGAATGTTTTGCTTCCAGAAGTATAAACTTGATTCCTCTGGCATTTCAATGTGCCTTGCTGGTAAAAATAAAATGCATAAACATTCTCCCTGTATAAGACCTATAAAGTAAAAAAATTTATCCAATTTATAAATTAAATGAGCTATTTGTGCATTAAGCATTAGTTAGATGAGTAAAATTTTAGAGAAGAATGATGATTTAGAAATGCTATATAGGGGCTGGGGATATAGCTCAGTGGAATAAGTGCTTGCCTAGCAAGGGCAGGGTCCTGAGTTCGATCCCCAGTACCGCAAAAAAAAAAAAAAAAAAGAAATGCTATATAAAGTTTAGATGTAAGACATGAGGTAGAGCAGGTACAAAATTCTACATCATATTATTTTCCAAGTTGCCAAGAAAAAGCCTAAGAGGAAATTCTCCTCTAGTTTGTATAAATGCAAAATGATTTCACCTATTATGATTATACACAGATAACTTTTATTCACTGATAATCATTATTTAACTGATAATTTTCACAAGCTGCTATTTTTCTGATTGACTATATATCATGTAAGCATTCAAGTAACGTATTGTCCACTATATTCTAAGCTTTCTATGGCTTATCATTTCCTGCTTACTCAGTCCACCCTTTGTTCCCAACATTCTCAAAACTTCTGCAGTGCAGTTTAGATATCCATTACATGGTTGAGTCACAAATCCTACTTTGCAAGATGTGAAGTAGTTGCAGTTACCACAATTCATGTATTATAATAATATGCACAACTAAGTTAGGTAGAAATATTACAGGCAGTCAGGTAAGATGACGCCCTTGGGGAGTCAGGGCGGAAAATGAAAATACATTACAACTGCGGCTGGAGGTGACTCCACTGAAGGCTAGCCTTCAAGCTAAAGACAAAATGCCCAGGCCTACATGCTTCCCCAAGGATGAGCAATATATTACAATTGGTATTACCTGGTCCAATAAAGTACAGATAGACATCAGTCACCCAGGTGGGTGACCATGACCTACTCACACATTTCTTCCTAGAAGGTCTTTCTTATTTTTATATACACCTGTTGTGTGACTTGCTTCCTCATTGGATCAACACTACCTAAGTGGCTATACTTGTAATCTTATCTGATGATCATAGCTTTGTCCCTCATTGTACCCACCTCAGGATTTTTCTCTATAAAACCTCCTTTGAGAAATGGGCTCATTAGCAACCTGCTTTTGGGTTCTCCTCTTGCCTCTCAGGAGCTATTTCTATGCAATAAACATTTCTTACTATTAATCTTTGTTGTTCCTTAAAATTCATTCTTTGATTTTAAAAAACACAAACTTGGTTCAGAGTTATAACATTTCCCCTGTGTCATTTAGCGGTCATATTTCAATACTGTCAAAGTGAAATTTCTACATTTTATAACTAACTAAACTGTGAAACTATTATTCATAACTATTGAAATAAAGGAGGCACTCTGGAACACATTCTGAACTCAGCACCACTGAAATGAAATTCAGTCATTTTGGTTTTTGATAGGAACACTGAAAAGGAGACATATGTTTTTTAAGTGTACAATCGATGTTGTTGACTCCAGTTATAATGTTATGCAACATACTTTTAGAGTGTAGTTATACTTGATTTTTATTTACTTGTCAATTATGATTTTGTATATTCATTTGTACAAGAGTCAGTATTCATTAAAATGGAACTAAATTGCAATTTTAGGACTGAAATCTGGAACTAGCTGCTGGCTCATATGCAATTTCCACAGGTACTAAAAATAGTGCAGCCAGTGAGATTTCAGAGGTAAGCCACTGTCATCAACTCCCAGAATCACGTTTGTTTTTCTCCCTCAGTCCTATTATATAATCTATTTCTTTCTAGAACTTTATATTCCTTCCTAAAGATCTCTTATTAACATATCCAACAGTCAACCTAACACTGGATGTAGTGATACTTCTCCTTTATCTTGTAATTGGAATAATTTGACTGTGCTTTGGTATGAAATGAAACCTCTGCCAGCAAAAACTGCTACTTGGAATTAGCACATCCTCCTCATGTGGCTTGGAGGCTCTTATCTCCTGCTGATGCAAAGGTATGTGCTCTGCCTAGAAGCCTTCGTGATTAGCATCTCTCTCCCTCTCTCCTTGTGTGACCGAGAGGTGGCACTTCGGGTCATCACCTGGTGTGCTTGCTCCAGTATTCACAGCATATGAAGTTCATGTATAGCATCCTGAAGCTATCAGGCTGACAGAACGCATACTGCTAGTACTCACCACGTCTACGAGACAGGGTAGATGAAGTTGGTCTGGGAAATGTGCAGCTTTTCCTCAGCACAGACATTTGCGCAACCAGCCTTCATAAGGCTACTGTGCACTGTTCTGTAGAACAGGACCACCAGACTGATTGATATATTGCAATAAATGGAAGGGGAAGGACATCCCAATCCTGATTCTTCTCAGAGCAATCCTAGGCTGACCTCAAATTCTTGTTTGGTTATTGGATAGAGTGTCCAGGTGGACCACGCAGACTTCTTGCATTTCCAGCAAGATCTGAGCCATAGGTTGCTATGTATATTCTGTTCCTCACCTGCCCCATGTACACACAGAATGTCTCATTGCTGTGGGCTCTCTCAGGGGGTGTGTGGTGCGTATTGTGCCATTCTCATTCCTGAGGAGGACTGAGCTTCATTATCTGTTTAATAGCTCATACTGTTATTTTATGCTGACCATGAAGCAAATGCTGGTTTTAATAAATAGATATTTTCAGTAACAAAATTTAAAAAGCTTTAGGAAGACTTCTTGGTGTGTGTGTGTGTGTGTGTGTGTGTGTGTGTGTGTATGTGTGTGTAATCTTCAAATTAACTGTAGGTTGATCTAATTACTCACATTTTAAAATGTGACTGAAAAGTATCCTCTAATAATAAATAGGCCTCTTTGGGAATTTTCACAAGTTTTTAAATTTTTTTAGTGTTAATTTATCAGAGTGCTAGAGGTGACTGCATAGTGAACTGCTCATCACTCAGAAATATAATTTTTATGAAAACTGAGTTATATAGAGTGCTAATTTCTTTGTAATCTTAAATGTGATTTGCATGTGAGCACATTTTCTCAGATCTATGTGTGCTGCAAGGATCTAGAGGCAATGACACACTTTTAGCACAAAGAAGCACATTCAATTTGCAAATTTAAATTTTTAACATCATTCTTATATAAGAGAATCCAGATATCCTTGCATAAGTAGCTGATCCTTTAACTGGGGTTGGAAAAATGCATGGAGAACCTGGAGCACCTTGAAATGAAAAAGTAAAGAAGTCCTGCAACAACAAAACGGTCACTGATAATTGCCATCTGATAACGGGGGTATGCTGCTGGTGGTAACTGCTAGACAACCTAATGGACATGACCTTCACAGGGAGACAAAGCTGAGGCTAAAAGATGGTGAAGAAAAACCCAGCTGAATGAAAGCCAGACACTGCTACCCAGCCAACAAAAGGCGGGATATTTACTGTGATATTTCACACAATTCAGCTTGGATGATTCGGTCTGCTCTGTGAGTGGGGTGGGCTTCATTTCCTATCTTGATCTCTTAAGCAGTCCAATGAAAGACATGTAATGGAGGAAGACATAGTACAGTGACTAAATAACTGAACATATTTTGACTTGAACTTGCTCTTCATTTCTATATAAAACACTCCGTTATGAGGATATTTCAAAGCAAACATGAGAACATATATATATATATATATATATATATATATATATATATACACACACACACACCACAATGGAGATAGAAAACATAATGGATAATAATGGCTTTTACTATTACCAATTTTTTTTCAGCTCTAGTGAGGCATAAGCAAAGTTATCCTAGTTCATGCTGAAAAACCCAAAGTTGAGAATTACCTAAATCTTACAAATATATCAACAATCTACAGGCAGTAGGAAAATTAAATCTCCACCAGTTTATTGATAAAATGAGCTTCAATTTCTATTACTATAGAGAGAAGTGACATACAGAATGCCATATCCAAGTTTTGTCCTTGTGCTTGAACCCTGAATGCTTTCTTTTCTTTCCTAGAGGTCTACATACTTTAAAACAAAGTTTTTGTAAGCTTATCGCATGATGCCTACCTCTAGCACCTTTTCATGTTCTATCACTAGCCCTCAAATTCTTGTACATTTAATAAGGAAGAGAAACTTTGAAAAAGTTTCTGAAGAAAAATGAGATGTGTGGGACAAATCGTCAGGTAATGCAGGAAAATGCCATCTGTTCTCTTCCTAGGCGTCCTGTGATATGATAGAAGTGAGAAATGTAGACCTTGTTTCAATGTCTTCCTAGTTCAGACTTCCTACCTACTGTGAGATTACATATTTGCAGCGAATTTCAAAAGGATTGGAGACATACAAGGGATTAATAGATACAGCTGCTTATTGGTAACTAGAAAAGAAAACAAAAAAGACCACATTAGCTAAGAATGCTGTACATATCAGAGATATTTTTGTTCCATTCTTAGTGTTCCTTTGGCCCTCTAAATCTACTAACATGCTCCTTCTAAGTGCCTATAGTTTATAGGCAGTAGACAATAGTTTAACCAGTTTTTTCACTGGCAATAAATGGTTTTGTTATAGCTGGCTTTCTAATTTCATACGCTGCTCCCTAAGCAGTACATAGCTATGAAAATACAAGTGATATTTTTTACTGGAGTGTTTCCAATAGATGGTATTATCTCAGAATATGAATTTCTTCCTTAATAAATGAGTCTTTTCATCAAATGGGAGGATATTAATTCATACCATATTTCTCCCTAATCCCAAGTGGCATGTGTAGGGACTAAAGTGCTTATTGATTAAATTTCATTACCTATTTACCACAGAATAGAAAATAGTCTTGGCCTTGTTCTTGAAATATTGATGAAGTAGAATAATATAAGCATGAAATAACACTACTAAAATTGTATGATAAAGCATAATGTATCTTTAATGAAAATGAAGAATTAGAAAGCATGACTGCATGGATTTTACACACCTGTGCTCCTCGGTATATGCATATAAGAGGAAATATGAATATTTAAAAATATCTATTTTGTGGAGGAAACGTGTATCATATCATATAGGAGGGATAATGCTGTTGTTTAAAAATATCTTTTATTTAGGAGAGGACATAATATTTCCTGGGTTCAAGCATTTCACAAGAGAATAAATTTAGCTCTAGAAAGAAATTTTTCCCTCAAAAACCTGTATGTTATAACAACTTTAAGACCTATTATGTACATACAGAAATAGGAGGAAATATCCAAAAGCTTAATAAATGCAAATAATTCCATAGGCACAAGGAACCAATATTGGGTCCAACTATTCTTAATGTGTTCCCAGAGTTTCTGTTCTCTACTAAGAACAACATGAACCACAGTCATAATGTCAGAATGTCATTTTTCCTGCCCTCTTAACATTCTCACTCCTTATTCCTATCATTTTGTTATCATAATGGTTCATTAACTCCCATACAATAAATCTGGTCTGTAAATCCAAGTAAGTTGCCAAGTGTCACAAGTCCCTTTTCTAAAATGGGATGGTCTACAGGAGACCAAATATGTCAGTTGAAAACCTTACCTAACAGATCTTGAAAAAAATGGATTTTTAAGTCTCTGCCCCATAAGGCATCCTGAAAAGACCATGTACTTTGGTAGTTAAGAGACCAGTGTCTGAGCACACCTGCACACTTTTCTTCAAGAGTCCAATGAAGATTTAGAAATGTATCCAAGAACTTGAACAGTCTGTAATGCTAAGAACTTTTTTTCATGTATTGTGTTCATTTTCCTTTGTTGAGTGTCTTAGGCACGTTTTCTGTTGTCAATAAAAAAACTCTGATAGCACAAAAAATATAGTACTGTGAATGAACAAAAGGTATCATACAAAATTGAGAAAGTTTCTGCAGAGCAAAGAGGACAACAAAGTGAAGGGACAAAATGGAGAAAAAATTATCAGTGATCCCATGGACAGAGGACTAGTACCTAGAATATATAAAGAACTCAAAAATGTTATGCTCCCCCAAAAAAGGCAATCAAAATATGATTACCTTAAATGAGTAGACTCTTCCCATAAGAAGTAATGGTGGCCAATAAATACATGAAAAAATATTCAAATTGCCCATCATTTAAAAAGTGGAAATTAAAAAACACTGAGATACTGTCTTAGTCTAGAAAGAATGGCTATTATTAAGAAATCAAATAATAACAAATACTGGTGAATATGGGAGGAGAAGGAATCCTTTTACATGGTGAGAATGGAAACTAGTAAAATCATCATAGAGATCAGCATTAGAATTTCTCAAAGAACTAAAGATAGAAGTTCCATTTCCACCCATCTATTCTCCTCCTAGAAAGACTTAATTACCTCATGTTACAGTGATATATCCACACCATGTTTATAGCAGCACAGTTTTCATTAGCTTGATTTTGGAAACAGCATAGAAGAGAAGGAGAATAATAGATGAACAAGTGAGAAAAAGGCCAAAGGATTGAAAAAAGTGAAAGAAAATGGAAGTACAGCTTTTCAAATAGGAAGGGGATCAGGAGTCAGAGAGAGAAGGGAGGGATAAGAGGGGAAAATGACAAGATGAAATTAATATGTTTTATGAACCATTACAAATTCCCCACAGTAAATTTATAATTTATGTACTGCACCCTTTTATTAATAGAAATATATAATTTAGAAAAAATGTGGTGGGGGCAGGGATATAGCTCAGTGGCACAGCAACTTCCTGGTAAGTGTAACGTACTGAGTTTGACTCTCAGAACTGAAAAATAAATAAACAAGAAAAGGAAAGAAAAGTTAAAAAAAAATGTGGGAAACAAAGAGAAAAGTGATCTTATACACAAACTTTTGCAAATTCCTTTTAAGGGCACACTTAAAATGTTTCAAAGTTTCCCCTTTCTTACTTTTGTGTTTTACTACACAATGGATTGATGTGTTTTCTGAGTCTCTCCTCTTTTTGCATTATTTTATAAATATCTACTGCAATTGATACCTCACGGAAAGGGGAACAGCTGCACTAGAAAACGCACCTGACTTTGTCACACAATGAGTGAATGACATCCAAATGTATAAGAGCCCTGTACAACTAATGACATCATATGGTTGTAAGAAATGACAGGGATTAGTTATTATTGTTAGTGTCTAAATTTTACATAGTAGTTTAAATCTTATATGTGAGTTAAACATTAAGAAATTCTGAAATAAAAGACTGTCAGAATCTTGGTTCCCCACTAGCCTCTTGCTTTGAGCTGTAGTGTACTCATATGTAGCACGAAATGAATCACTATAGCCTGTTGACAATACTTCTGAACCATAAAATTGTATGAATATAAGATATTCTCCATCTGGAAACCTTCTTGGGTCCTTATGGAATTATACACAAGTAAAAATCTAGATGTTTCTTTTTCCTTTACTTGGCCTTGAGTCAGTATTTCCTGGTCTTTCACTTTACTGGCTCTTATTTTTCCTGATATCAATTTTGATGATCACATTCCTACTTTACATGAACTAATAACCTCATACTGAAGAACATAATTGTCTCTACCAGAAATACAACCTCCTTCTGAAATGACATGTCACTCTTTCCTCTGGGAGAGCAAGACTTTCTCTTCTGAAAGCCAGTCGGATAAGAGTTGGTTAAACTCATCAGGAAAAGACAACTCTGGCAAAGGTAGGTTGGTTTTCAATTCAGGGGAGCTAGGAAGGTCATGTATCTTGCAACTGTATTCTCTGTTTGCCTATGTCTCTTACTAGGTGAACTTCTTCTTCTCTGTGTTTTTCATAGATAGCCTTATAAATTAGTATAAAAATATTAAATGAATATGGATACAGAAATAGATAAACAACATAGTTGTAACTATATTTAAATGTTTAGAAATATAACCTTTTCACCTGTTGGAATCAGTTCTCAGAAATGAGATGGATTCCAGGTTTTGTGTTGATAATAAACTTCTTAGTAAAAGCACTTATTTGAAAGAAGAACTTATACAATCTTGTTTCAGTTAATAAAACAGCTATATTTTTTAAAATCTTTACACTTACATGAGAAAGACTGATTTGTTTTTTTTTTTTTTTTAGAAAGACTGATTTGTTTTGAGGTCTGTATACAGTAGGTGCCAAATGATATGTATCAGTCATTATGTTGTGTACAAAGCACTAGAATAGGGAAGATATCCATTTAACATGGCAGCTATAAGGGTCTGCAGTTGTTTTATATCCTACTCATTAAGCAATGATTGGTTTATGGACTTTGGAAAGAATAGGTTAGATCCTGCTTATTATAAGTGACTTGCAGGATATAAAAATGTTGAAATTTTAAGAATAAATTATTCAGGAGGTAAAATTGCCAGTCTTCACTTTTTTTTTTTTTTTTTGCAGTACTGGGGATCGAACTCAGGACCCTGCGCTTGCTAGGCAGATGCTTATTCCACTGAGCTATATCCCCAGCCCCCAAAATTGCCAGTCTTAATGATTCATTGCATGAAGGTATTGTGAGAAAGTTCTAAGCTGTATTATTTTAAACTTTCAGAAATTATTGAAGAAGTGCTTCTAAGACAGGAATAAAAAACAGACAATATTAGATGTAGGAATGCAGAATGAAGAGTGAATAAACCAAGATGAAAATTTAGAGAATCCAGGATAAATAACTTCAACCAAATTTTGATCGCTTTTGACTTCCGGTAAGATGGCGACTGGGTAAGCAGCAAAGATCCTTTAGGAGGATTGTCACCCAGATACTAGAATAGAGCAACATGAGAAAGATAAGAAGGAGACAAATGGGTGCCCTGGTGCCATGGACCCAGGACAAGACCTGAAACAGGAATTGAAGCCCTCAGAAATAACAAACAAGTCCTCTCCTGGAGAAAAAGCTCGAAGGGCCGTCATGGTGTAGTGAGAGGGAGAGGAGATGGAAAAGAAAGGAGTCACCATTCCACACACACCCCCGCCCTCTCCCTCATTCCGGCCCTCGCAGCTTCAACCTCGGAAGCCCCTGCTTGTGGAAACCTTCTAACCTGGACAGGGGAGAACAGAGTCCTGAGAGCTGGTCCATAACCAGAGAGGAGAAAGCCCAGCTTGGAAGGGAAGCAGCAGCAGTCAGAAGGTGTCGTTGAATCCAGTGTGAGGAAGTGAAGATACCGACAGCCACAGAAGCAAAATGCCCACTCTGCAGAAACCTCTCTAATCAGTGCCCTGAGGCAGGGCGGAGACAAGACAACCAGTGAGCAGCCCACCACATCCAGCTCTACGCATGCCCAGAGGATATGGCCTCATACGTCTCCCATATGTGAGCAAATACCAGCAGAGAGTAGCAGAGAGGAGTGGAAGCGACGCCAGAACCACAGTAATTCCCAGGGATCCAGCCATACAACAAATGAGAGCTGGAGCTCAACAATAAGAGAGCTGCAGACGGAGGTGGGACACACGGCCCCACACCCTTCTCACTCCAGTACCAAGCGGGAAGCATGAGTTGAGTTACCCGGCTTCAGCTCCCACCCTGAACTCCCTCTCTGAGCAACGTGAGACTCTGGGGCCATTCACCATGTGTTTCTGACAACAGGCTGAGTCCGTGGGCTTCAGGATTCACCCTAAACTACTAATATGAGCACCAAGAGGGTCTTCACACTGCTTGCATATATGAACCTTGTAAGAACCCACAGCACCAAACTACATGAAAAGCAGCAGTCCTGGAGCCTAAGAGGCAACCACATACTCCACACAGCAGATCTGAGAAAATCCTCCAATTCTGTCCTTGAACTAATAACTAAACTTAGTACACACCCTGGACTACGACAGTGAGCACAGGTGGGGGAGACCTTATGCTGCTTGTGCTCAGCAGCATAAGTGCACCCAATGCCTGGCCACAAGTGGCGGGGGATGGAACACTGGAGATCAAGAGGTGAGAGGAGGTGAAGACATGGAATTAAGGTGCAGAACCGCTTCTCTAACTGGGTGCGAATAGTCTCCAAAGAGTTATAGGACGCCTACAGTGGGGACACCAGGGACTTCCAGCAGGGAGCTCCACAGTCTGTGGGAGGAAAGGCCTCCCAGTCCGCCCGAGTGGCGGCCACATCAGGGCAGAGCCAGGTGGTATGCCTGGCCCTCCGTGAAAGTGGTCCTGAAGACTTGCCTGAGCCTCTCGAGATGGACACTTTGTATCAAGGCAGAGCCTCGCAGTTTGCTGTGTAACCCCACCTATGCGACCAGACACCAGATGGCTGATAGGGCTTGCCAGTTATAGACTTTGAGGATGGGTGCTTCTCCACCTCCTGCCGTAGCAATTTGTGAACACCCACGTTTTATACAGCATAATTTGAAGCAGCCAAGGTTCTTCCCAATGGGAGAGCAAGAGGTAGTAAACAAACCAAAAAGTACAGTTACTACCAATGGGAAGATGACTGAAAGGGTGGTAGAACAACAGAGATGAGGTGGAGAAAATTGATTAATCAACGAGCCATCATTCGTATAACTAAGTAACAAAGATGAAGATAACATTATATAATACAGCATCTAGTGTCAACTCCCTACTATTTTTTCTGTAATTTGCTACTCCTTACCTGTTTTTGTGTTAACAAATGCAAAGATAACATTATGTAATACAGCATCCAGTGTTAATTCCTCACTATCCTCTCTATAATTTAGCATTTCCTTTATTGTTTCTGTTTTAACAAATGCAAAGATAATATGTAATACAGCATCCCTACTATCTTCTCTATAATTGGGTAGTTTCTGTATTGTTTTTTGTGATATTCTGGTTTATATATCTCCATTCTTTTGTCTTAAAAATAAAAAAATAAAAAATAAAAAGAAATTATGATCAGTTTCTTCTTTTAATAAACTCATACACAAAATGACATTAGTGGTTCATATCCTATTAGTTTTCATGGTTATGTTTCATGTTTTCTAGTGACTTCCTATTATTATCCTTTTAGGCTTTTCAATATTTAAAAAATATTTTTTCAAATATATTATTCTTGTAATAACTACATCTGCAGTGTTAGAACTCCAAATTCTGCAATATTAATTTTAAATATTGTTCCTCTAAAGGTTTGTGCAATTGGGTTGAAAAGAAGGGTCTTTGAAGATGATAATAAAAAACCTAAAATAAAGAGCTAATAAGTTGGAAATTTTAAAAGTTCAGCTATTGCTGAATATGTAAATAATGATAGAAAAAATTGGTATAGCTTTTTAATACAAAAGAAGTGATTAAGGTAAAATGTATTAACAAAGTTATCGTGAAAGATGTCATAATAAAATTAAGTACTTAGCTGAATATTATAAAGAAAGGTATTTTTCTGAACATTGATTTATAGATATGCAAATTCAATGAACACCACTGATTGTATATGTGCATGTGCTTCTGTGTGTATAATTTGAGGAGCAAATTTAAAATATTTTTAAAACTCAATAACCACAGAGATAATATTAAATAGGAATAAAGTTTGAGGGCTTGCATAACTGTACTTTAAGAATTATTTCCAACACAAGTAATTAAATCAGAGTGAAATTGAGGATAGACATATACATGAATAAAATAGACCAGGTATTCCTCTTCTAGGTATTTTCCCAGAAGATCTGAAAACATCATATCACTCTGATATATGTGCACCCATGTTTATAGCAATGCAATTTGTAATAGCTAAAATGTGGAAGCAACCCAAGTGCCCATCCACAGAAGACTGGATTTAAAAATTGTGGCATTTTTATATAATGGAATATTATTCAGCTATAAAGAAAGACAGTTTTGGGGACTTTGTAGGCAAGTGGTCAAAACTGGAGCCCATACTCGTAAGCGAAATAAATCAGAGGTACATGTGCAGGCAACGTATTGTATCACTTGTGTAAGAACCTGAGGATGGGAATATAAACTAAGAGACATGAAGGAAATCTGTTCAAAAACAAAGAACAGATGAGACGAGGGAAAGGAGAAAAGAAAGAGACAAAAATGTATGTATGTATATATGAATATACATATATGCAGGAGGGCTAACATGGTTCTACCATTGTATTATATCACTTAATGCTAAGGAATAATAGATGACGGGTTATTTGATCAGTCTTGTATGTCTGTATGTGTTATCCTGAACACACACTTCGAAGATATCAATATGCAAAGCAGCAAATATTGGTGTTTTTTTTTTTTTTGTCTTTGGTTTTTTGTTTTTTGTGTTTTTCTGTTGTTGAGAGGATTAATTGTCTGACCAATTTTGCTTGTCTGTATCTGGGTTCATATATATACACTTCGAAGATATCAATAGGTAAAGCAGCAACCACTGTTGAGTCCATGTCACCTTGTCTGTAGATCAGTTTTGACTGTACTATTTTTATGCTAATTTGTGTCTGTGTGTTAATATGTTTTTGTGCTTTTATTTTTTTAAAAATAAAAAAAATTGGAAAAAAAAAGAGTCATGGACACTTTGAGGTAGGTTTTATTTCAGTGACTGATATTTTTTATTTTTATATTTTATCAAAATTTAAACCTTAGCCCTGCCTCACATTACACATATGCAATCTTATATTCAGAAAGCTTATAACAATAAAATGTTCAGGAAACATTATAGAAAAATATTTTTCATGATATTAGATAAAACTATTTAAATTTTATATATAAAGCACCAATTATAACAAAAAATAGTTTCTTATATCCTTTAAATACACAAGAGAGTAAGAAGTAAGCTCTAACCTAGGCTGAGAATGTCAATAAATATATTTCAAAAATGTTTTGGGTATCAACTTTGTCAAAAAGGAAAATTGGTATAATTGGACAGATAGATTTTACTAGGTAGTAATTGTAAAATTATGCTCTAAATACAATAAATATATGAAAAGGCTGTACAGGAGAGAAGTAAGCCAATCCTCAGAAAGCTGCAAGGTGACTGATTCTATCCCATGAAGAAAATCCTACAACAGCAAGTCTCGGCAAGAGAGTGAAGCAGCTGGAACTCTCACAGAATGGAGGTGAGAAAATCACTGTAAAGTCCTCCCGAATATGATTTACTGGAGCTGAACTGAAGGAGGAGGAGGATTGTAGACTCATGTTCATTAGATACCAGTACATATTCAATGACAAATACACACACACTCACACACACACACACACACACACCACATGAAGCATTTATTAGAAAGAACATGACTATAAAAAACTGAAAACAATTCAAGTGTATATTCATGAAATGTAGAAGAGATGCTAACTCTTAATACTATGGGATTCTAACTTAATAAAGCAGCATACAGAAATAAACATTGCACAGAAATGTTTAATAAAGTAGCACAAAATAAGGTAACAAAATAAAGTAGCACAAAAAACACCATGGAAAAATTTTGCAGATAAATTATTAAGCTAAAAAAGAAGATAAATTATTATCTGTCCTATAATTTAATTTACATATCATTCAATGAAAGGCAAAGAAATGTATGGAGATAGAAGCAGAAAAAGTATATTCTGCATGGTCAGTTGTTGGTATGGAACCCAACAAATTTCTGGGGAGTTGGTGATGTACTATATTTTAATCTGAGTGGAAATTAAATTTATATGCCTACTTTTAAAATTTTGTTCTTACAATATGTATATTATCATATAATATAAATTTTTCATTACTAAAGGCTATATCTAGATTCATATTTATCCCATTTTAAGCATTATATAGTAACTACAGTTTTAGGAAGCAATATGTAGTTTACAGGACTAAAAGAAATTCTTATTAATGTTATGAATAAGATTATATGACTCCCTTCCAACAATAATAATGAAACATGCTACATACACAAAACACCAATATACATATACATTTACATACCAAAATTCCAGATCTTGAAGACAATATTAATTAAGGTGATAGGGATCTCCAAAATTTATGATCAGATATGTAGAACTCTTTCTCTAGATCACTGGTTTCAGTGTTCCTGATATGCTAATAAAGAAAGTTCATTAACTTCTAATAGCTGTTTGGTGTTTTATGTAAAATGAGATGATGGCCTCAGCTGACACCGTTAAAACTCATGTCTATAATTTCAGCTACAAGAATAACTTTCCAGCCGATCTCCTTAGAGGCAAAGATGGAAAGGGCACTGAAGGAGGAGAACTCTCCTGTCTTTAAATTCAGCCTTCTCATTCTGAGGTGTCATATAATGTAGAAAAATGGTTTTAGAACACTAGTGGTTGTTTGAATAATTATTTCTTTATTCTCTAAATTTAATTGCATGAGAAACATAACTTTTGCTTTTGAATACTGTGTTTATTAATATAAAGCAACACTGAAGGACAAATATCTGATTCTACGTTCCGTTGCTTGCAAAACCTTAGCTGCTATTAGGGGTATCAGCTAACTCTCTTACTACATATCTGCATGTGGAGGATCTTCCATTAGAGAAACTACAAGATTTTTGCATCTCTGCATTTTCCCCAGGGAGTACAACTGATGTATATTGTTCTATAACGTGTGTGCACACACTTTATGACCTTGTGGCCTGCAGAAAATGTATGACTGCTGTCTCGGCAAATTGTGGCAAATTGGGCATGACAGGCTCGCCTTTGTGCACAACTTTTTGGAGACAAATTGAATTGGAACACACATACAGATGCCAATTTTGCTGGTCCTAAGCCACGTGGTCCATAGGCCTTTATCGATAGAAAAGGCATTTTGATAGCCATCCGCCTGACTTATATGTGCTTCTCAGTTCCCATTAGATTAAATGAACAACATGTGTTCTTTTAGAGCCCTAAATCCACAAGGTCATGGAATAGTATGATTTTGTGACCTTATTCTAACTTACTGAGAAGTATTGATGTCCAGTATATTTGAGAATTTAGCCTAAACATACTTTTGCTGATTAAGACATGAAGGGCTCAAAGTGTGAACAGGAATTGTCTGTTTAAATAGCTCACCAGCAACATAGGCCTAACTCTGGACTTTCAGGATGTTAATAGCCAGAGTGAAAATATGCATTGCCATCTTGGTATTGAGCAAAATGCTTTTGCTGAGTATTTTTGACCCCCAAATTTTATCTCTTTCTGCCGTTGCACACTCTCCAGGAGAAATTGGCTTGAATAACCTCGAACACATTATCACTAAGATTAAGAGAACCGAGTAAATGCTCTCACTGGTGCCAAACAAAATACATTAAATTGTTGAGTCGCAAGAGTACATAACGACTCCAAGCTCATGGGCTTCCATTTCTCCATTCCTTCTAAGGTTAGTTTTACTTAATCCTCCAGAAAATGCATCAAAAGCCCTTCGTATACTCTACACATCTGAAAGAGTTTATGCAAAAAGTCAAGTACTAGTTCAAGAGTGTTTTTGTTGTGAAAATGATTATAAAGTAGCCACTCTTCTTGTATCTTATTAAACTCTCAACTTCTGCTATTTCAATTACCTTGCTAATTAGGTCTCCAATGAGCAGGTGTGTAAACACATTCATTTTTTTTAACCTTAAAAACAATTTCTAACACTCCTGGGTCATGTTAAAATTACAGTTAATAAAAAATTGCTTTGGCTTTGTGAGGATGTTGCAGTTAATCAGACATTTCTAAAGGAAATTTTCTGGATAGGAACACCGAACTGTGAAAGCAAATTTGAAAATATTGTAATCCCAATGGATATGAATAGAGAATTTAATTTCTTAACTTAAAAGTAGGTAAGTGGTACTTGTATCATTACATTAGCCACATTAATCACCAAGTTTTCATACAGAGAAACATAGTTAAAGCACAGCAGCTGTTTAAATTGTTAGGGATAATGACTTGCATGCTATTATCAGAATGTGAAACAGTTTTTCCATTAAAAAATTAAGGGGAATTATGTGTATTAACTATGGTACACAGAAAAAGCCTCAGAAACAAAACTTCACATAACGTCACTTTGCTTCTTTTTCTCTCCTCCAGACACATTGCTGTACCATTGTAGAAAGTTGCTAGATGATCCTTCTCAGAGCCAATACATTATGATCAGACCACCCAATAGTTTAACTTTAATATAAAAGTCGTTTTTAAAAAGCCAACATGGCTTAAACTTTTTGTCAAGAATAATCTCATCAGAGTAAAAATTGTTTGAGGATCTGTCACTTTTATCTTTGGAATTACAGGAGATATAATGATTTTAATGAAAATAAAACCCAGTGAGATAAATTTCTTAAACACTGTAGAAATTTCTTAATATTTGAAAATTTAACTAGGCAATTAACTAAGATACCCCCATTTCCCATGTGATCTATATTTCTAAATTCAACCTCATCAATCATAACATTAACTGGGAAACATCAGAACTGTGCTTGAGAGGATTCAGAACTCAAAGAATTGATGTGGAAATCAAGGAAAAATAGAAACCAACATGTACTTTTAAAATTTTCTTAGAAGCCAATACGCTACAAATAGCAGGGAAATCTGACATTGTGGGGAAAATCTCACAGTCACTTGTAACACAACCATATATAAAATCCAAACCCTTTCTGTGCCCTAACAATAGTCTTTCAACGATTAGAATCTGCGTGACAGTAGAGCCTTTGTCAAGATCTCTCTAACACTGCATGGTCTCGGTGTGCAAAGAAAATTTCTGAATCCATGAATAATTATATACTTAAATTGTTATAGTGCTGCATTCTTACTTTGGATTAGAATCTGGATTTAGGTGGCAGAACAATGGATCACCTCTTGACAGGGCAGCTGGTTTGTCTGTATATTTGACCCACAAAACAGGGTCCTAAACTGGTAAAGGGGTCTTAATCCTTCCAACATTGAAACCTATGTAGCTGGGCATCCTCTGCCAGTGGTCTTGAAAGTGGCCCACAGAACCCCTGGTGGGGAATTGGATGTTTCTCTAGGAGTGCTGTAGGAAATGATTAACACATGCTCATAAGAAACAACATATCACTGACCTTTGAGGGTTTAGGATGTGGGAAGCTACAGTAGATTCTGTCAAAGCTTGGGGCACCTAAAGACATGTTAAAGATCTGAAGCGCTTGTCCAGTGAGATGCAGAGTAGGAAACACGATGTAAGCAAGCCTCACCATAGGCAAATGCACAAGTGCTACATGGATAAACACACAAGGATACAAATATGTGATAAGTGCATGTATAACAGTTCATCAATAAAGACAAAGGATGCTCTTAGTCTGCACTGCTGCCTGCTACTGTCATGCTGCTGATGTCTCCATCTGTGTGCTTTCTTTAGGGACCTCACAAGCAAGTTTACCCCTTCAGCCTATTTGACCCCTACAGAATATAGTATCCCTAAACCTACCAGGAGAAAAAGTAGGTCAACATCTTGAAGACATATGGGTAGGCACAGCCTTCACGAACAAAACCCAAACTTCATGGGAAATACTTCAAAGGATCAACAACTGGGATCTTACCCTACTAAAAATCTTCTGTAAGTTAAAAGAAATCACCAGCAGAATGAAAAGACAACCCACCGAGTGGGAAAACATTTTAGCTGTCTCTCAGACAAAGGATTTACATCTAGAACATATAAAGAATTGAAAAAAACTCAGACCTCCACAAAATTCAAAGACCCAATCCAAACATGGGCATCTGAGATACATACACACTTCTCAGATGAAGAAATACAAATGGCAAATAAACAGGAAAAAATGTTCAACATCATTGGTCATTCGAGAGTTGCAAATGCAAACACTGAGATTCCATCTCACCCCAGTAAGAATGTCTATCATCAAGAAATCAACCACAAATGCTGGAGGGGTTGTGGGGAAAAAGGAACTCTTCTCAGTCGTTGGTAGCAGTGTAAAATGGTGCAACCACTGTGGAAATCAGTCTGGAGATCCCTGAAAGAACTAGGAGTAGAGGTCACATTTAACCCAGCCATTCTCCTTCTGGGTACTTTCCCAGGAGAATTAAAAACATCATATCAGAGTGATATATGTGCACCCATGCTCACAGCAGCATCATTTATCAGAGCAAAATTTTGGAAACAACTCAAATGGCCATCAGCTGAAGGGTGGATAAGAAAATACGGCATTTTTATGAAAAGGAATATTACTCAGCTATAAAGAAAAACATCAGATTATAATAAACAGATGACAGTACTGTCAATTCAGATAGCAAGAAAACGAGGTTGTGGAAGAGGTAAGAGCCAAGGCCATTAAATTCTGTGAATCCAGATGAAGGAACAGCAAGAAAAGGCAACTGAAGAGTACTTTTCATCATTCACGTTGATCTTACCACAATTTCTTTCTAAATAACAAAAGTAAAACTCAAGCTGAACTTGCCTTGGTGAGGAATGTGATGTCCTAGTTAACTGCCTAGCTTGTTGTGCCTGTCTGCTAAATGGTCAAATACAAGAGAGAATTTAAGCGAGTAGGAAAAACCTAAATGTGAGCATTATTTATATTTGGTGGTTATGAATATGAATAATGTCATATCTGAGATATTTTAATGTTCTAATTCTTTTCTCTTCCCTCCTCCAGGATCTTGGAATCTCAAAGTGACCACACTACTTCTTTACCTACATTACTCCAGCAACCTCAGCTGAGTGCTATGCATGAGAGTGAGCCCAGCTGGGATGAGAACCACCCAATCAAGGCAATCTGGAGGCTTATCAGCTCTTTAAAGTATTATTGCTCTATGTGATGGAGTTTTCAGCCTTTGTTGTACACGAATATAGATGATTTGGCAATGGTGGCAGTAATATATCTTGTACCACGAATTAGTAGTTGCCAACCATTAAGTACCAGAATAATGTAGAGAGTTTTAAGAATATGCCCAGGATGACTGCGACTTCTGTAGCAATTGTTTTGGAGACAATGTCAATGTTTTGTTCAGGTTGCCTTAAATACTGAGAGTATGTTTCTAGAATGACTACGTATTTTCTCACTATTATAAGCTGCCACTAAAGGAAACCAATTATGTTTTATATGATGACTTCATTTTTCTTGTAGCTATAATTTATTTCCTAATCTGCAAATACTAGTTATGCAGACTACAGTCTAATGTATCAGAGTACTATAATGAACATAAAATTATTTTCTTGGAAAAAATGCCACCTGGGAACACATGGACAATTACTTCCATCTTTGTGATAAAGGTGAAAAGAGGACATAGATACGTTCCATGGTGTCAGCAAGATTGCCAGAAACTTTACAGAAACAAATTATTAAACCAAAACCCAAATAATTTCTGCCCCAGTGAGAAGGGTATTATTTTTACCATCAATCTTCCTTTCCTTTTAATATGATGACACCTTTCTGTTCTGGTTTGTTCTTGTTATTTGTCTTGTTTTTATTTCTGCATTTGCCTTGATGTCATCATGCGTGTGGCACATTATCAATGTGTTAAACTCAGACAAGTCTTGCATACCCCTTCGACTAAGGAATCTTTATCTCACCCCCACCGGTAAATGTAACTCCGTACTATTACTGAATTTTATTTCCTTCATGGATCTAAGCAGCGAGGTGGTAATTATATTATTTTATTTTAAAGGAAAGGGAATGAAAACATCTTAAGGAACAGACATACATTTAAAAGATGACACACAAACAATACAAGCAATACAGAATCTCAGACAGGGTCATAGGAAATTAACAATGGTAGTTGTAGTACATATTGATATCAATTTGGATAATCAGATAAATAAATATAGACATGTGGGATCAACCATACACTTAAACATTAACTGTTCCTTTGAATAGAGTATCAAAAGTCAGTAGTACCGCTATGTTACCTATCCTGTGTGTATATATATATACATACATATATATATTTTCCCCCTTCTTTCTGCTCTCTTTTCCCTCATCCCAGTTCTATCCTTTTAAGCAGTTTCTTTCCCTCTCATATCTATTGTGCAGTCTAGATTTTATTCACTCTTTCAGATTCTCAGTACTTTTAATATACCACCTAAGTTATAGGTACATATATCATATACTATGTAATTATATTATGGAAATATAATATGCTATATAATAACATATTTTAAACTAGCAGTATATAATATTGTAATATATTACTGCTCATAATATGTAATTCTCCAGGTTTTCCAGTTGGTGAATTATATATATATATATATATATATATATATATATATACACACACACACACACACACACACACACACATACATATACATGTATATATGAAAGTATATATTATTTATTATAATGAACAAGTTCCTTTATCACAGCTTATACTATGAAATGACCAGAAATTGGCTTTTAATCCCAAATAGACTTTTGCCTGAATTCATCAGTGAAACTCCTTTCCCTGTGCTAAAATATATACTCTTGATACTTCACTCTGTGCACTACTTTAATACAATAAAAATATTTTAAATTGTAAGGTAAAATGAATACTGAGTGGGGTGAGACAGTTGTGCCTGAGGTCATTATCCTACTTGAAGGCGCCCATCATGCTTCAATGTACAAGTACAATGGCTCAAAGTACATTTGTAAATGGAATGGAATGATGGACAGTGGTACTCTCATGCTCTCAGAAAGCCTGAGTACTGTTTGGCTGCAATGTTAGTAAACTGTATGATTATGAGGGAATCGTTTAACTTCAGTTTGCAAACCTACAAGGTAGTAGAAGTATCCAATTTCAAATTAGTCCACATCTCATTAATACTTTCCCCAGCAGTTGGCCTTCCACCCTTTCAGGCGGTTAAGTTTCATTGGCTGTGATAACAGTGCACCCTTTCAGTGAGGGCAGAAGCAGGGGGTGGCACAGAGAATGCTGGCTTTTTGAAAGAAGCAGATGTGCGTTTGAATTTCAGCTTTACCCCTTTTGGCTGTGGGGCTGGGGCCAATGTCCTTAACCATGCCAAGTTCTCATTCTCTCAGTGGTACAATGGTGGTAATATTGGTAATATTGTTTTCTCAGTGAGTTCTGGGGATAAATGAAAGGACACGGGGAAGCTTCAAAACATTATATTTGTCCTCAATAAACACTGATTTTCATTTCTCTGTTTCTTCTTTCTTCTCTTTGAAGTTTGCACTTTCTCCTTTAGTACTTTTACTTTTTCTAGCCATCATTAAATCCAAATACTTTTCTAGTTTATTTGTATGCTCTTCAGTGGGAACAAGATCTTTTAGTGATTAGCTTTCAAGGCTGCCCCTTTTAACTCTGCTGATTGCTTGTGCATACATACTGGGAAGGTAAACTCTCAATGGAACTATAATTGCAAAATTTAATTGTCTTCCAGTCATCACCTCTGAACTGTCCGACTCATTGCTTAAATGTAGCAGACAATATAAAAGCGCATAAAGCTATTTCCATTCTTTTACTTCCTACTTTAATTGGATATTGCCAGCATCCTCTAAAGAGCTGAAATTTTTGTTACCACCTATAATGTTCTCATGCTACTGTTCTTATAAACCACACAATATAATTGTATTTCCGAGCTCCATACACCCTTCTATCTTCACCCCTTTCGTCCTCCAATACTACACATAAAGATTACAGCAACAGATTACTATGCATAACTCTTCAAATGTCTGAAAGTCAACTCAAAGCAAAAACCAATCATTTTTAAAGTTCATGGCTCAGTTAGAGAATTCTAAGGGATAGAGTTTGTTTCAGGCAGTCTTTTAAAACTACACTCCTGAAACTAACGCCAAGACTTATTTTCCTTTGCACTCCTCTTTTATTTTTTCTTCTTATCTGATCTATTTCATAAGATGTCTTTCTCAGTATTATAATAAAGATGTTAGCAGGAGCACTAGGACCACATGAAATATATGACAAAGATCCTTAAGAAGAAGAGTTTACACAATATAAGATTAATAAGGTCCCACAAAATATTCTGATTATCCTGCTGGAATACAAAATAGGAAAAACTCTTGAGGAGATAGATGTAGAAAAAACTTTCTAAACAAAACCCCATCTGCCTAAGAAATAATACCAAAAATTAAGAAAGATTCACAACAAATTAATTTGCACAGCACAGGAAATCACTGACAAAGACAACTCAAAATGGGAAATACTTTACCACCTATGCAACACACAGAGACCTAATATCTAAAACATATAAGGAATGCTAAAAACACCCCCACTCAAATTTAAGGATGCAATTAAAAATTGACCTCTAAAATTAATAGACACTTCTCAAATAAAGAGATGCAAATGCCCAATAAATACGTGAAGAAACATTCAACATCAGCGCCATTTGGGAAATGAAAATTAGAACAACATAGATTCCTTCTCCCTTCAGAAAGAATAGTTCTCATAAAGAAAACAACCCATACCAAATTCTGGGGAGACTGAGTGGAAATGAACACTCTTCATTGCTGATGGTACCATAAATGGGCAAAACCATTGCAGAAATCAGCACAAACATTCCTCAAAAACATAAATGTAGAAATTTCATTTGAGCCAGTTATTCTCATTCTAGGTAGCTTCTTGTAAGAGTTAAATAGACCATATCACAGTGACATATGCATATCCTCATTTTCAGTGGCACAATTCATAGCAGCTGAATCTTAGAAACAGCCTGTATAGTGTATCCATCAACTGATTAACAAAATAAAAATCTGGGGTCTGCGCACAATGGAATATGCTCTGTGGCAAAAAAGAATAAACTTGCATCACCTGTAGGAATATGGATGGACCTTGAAACCACAATGTTAAGTGAATTAACTCACACACACAAGCCTAAATATCCCGTGGTTTCTGTGTATAATTATCTCCCTCTCTGTCTGTATGATGACACAAACAAGGAGAAAGAAAAATAAGTGATTGTAATCCAGTTTGGATAATATATCTAACATGTTCCTTGGCTTAGTACAATAGTCTTACAAGTTTTATATATTCTTTGGCCTATTAGTCTGGTTTTCAATTTGTTTCAAGTTTCAATTAACTTTATATGGTCCTATAAATAAGTGGATCTGGTGCTAGAAAACTAAAGTGTAGATGGAGGGAGGAGAGAAAAAAAGAGATTTGAAATATGTTCTGTGCATGTACCAATCCCCTACAGTTAATGTAATCATTGTTTACTACAAATGTGCACTATTTTTCCTTAATGAAAAATACGGAACTCTTTTAACCTTCAGAAGCCATGTAAGTCACTTCGAACACTATAAGCATATATGAAAAGAACAGTTTTGCATAAATATTGCTATATTTTACCAGACTCACAGGTGATGTCTAAGTATCACTAAGTTCTAAAGTCTTGTATCTTCTAAGAGTGTACTAAGACATAATCCTTTTTATCTATTCATTGCTGTGTCCTGAGATTTTACACTGAAGCCAATATCAGATATCACACATGTATGAAGAGATATTTTTTAAAAACTACTTGGAAGTTTCCAAAGCTTATCTAATTATTTTAATGGTCATTATTTTCTACCTATCCTTGTATTTTGCATTTTGAAATACAAAGGACAATGTTAAAATAACCTAAGGCAGAACTTATGGGGAGAAGTGAAGTCTCATTTGGATCAAAGAATGATACATTTGAGCTAGAACATTTTACTATAAACTCAGTGAGTATGGTATTTTTATTGTGTATTCTATGAATAAATGCTCAACCACTTTTTTGGCAATAAGTACAGTTCAAATATAAATATTTGATATTTAAGATATTTTATACAAGTGAAATAAAATATGAATTTATCAATATATTGCATTTCCAAATGGATAACAACTCCCAACAAGTTATTATGGAAGATTTACACATAAACATTTTTCAAAATTTTAGTGCATTCTTTCTGAAAATTGAGAAACTATTATTTACCTTATCTGAAATATTGGTTTAGAATTTATAAAAATGAATCATATTAACTTTTATGTCAATACTGTAGCTAAAACTTTATTTCTGAGAGCATGACAAAATTATCTTCATGGTTGAATAAAACTTACTCTTTAGTCAGTTTTCAATTAACGTACATGATTTTATGAGATGTTCCTTGTAGAGAACTTATTTTCTGTATTTTTCATATCTGGTCTAAAAATATAATTTGTGTTGAAGTTTTCCAAAGTCAATAATTTAAATTTTGGTTCTTTCATCTAAATTCTAACCAGAAGGTCTTTATGGAAAATGTGTTATAACTGTAGTTTTAGGTGTAAAATTTTAATGAAACTGAAAATGAAACACATATTGTTTATTAATGAATTTACATGTGTAAGCAACAGTTGCATAGTGTAATTTAAAATCAAGAACTGCTATCTAAATAATACTCCTAATGAAAAAAATAAACTGTCAAAAAATCTGAAAGGGGATATGTGTGTGCACTTGGCTGATTATAAAAGATAACAGCCAAATCCATCTTAGAGATGGATTTAATGACTTTTTCATCCTCTTTGGGGAGTCATGGGTGAAATGTATGGCTCTAATGTAATATACTCTTGGTAGACTTAATAGTGGTTCCTAAGGATTGGTAAATCTATATAATAATGCTCCAGTTGTGGAGTGATAAGTATGACCGTATCTTTGTATCTGGAAACTGGTTTAAATAAATATGTCCAGTTGCCAAAATGAAAAGAGGTGGCTTGTAATAGTTGATACATTGTGTCAGTTTGAGAAGTTTAGAAACTTAACTAAGTAATTCGGAAGTTCTATATCCTGGGTTGTAGAAGACCTGTCCTTACCACTCTAGGGTGTTGCTCTGGGTTCACTTGAGAAGTTTAGAAGTTTAACTAAGTGACTGAGCAGGGGACTAGGATGTTGTAAACATCTTGAGCCTGTGCAACAGGAGGACACAGAGATGGTATGAAGCTGCACCCACCTTTTGCTCTTGCTGCTCTTGCTGCCTTTGCTGAATGCTCCCTTGGACTGTTGATGCTGTGCCATGCCACTGAGCCTTGGAGCCAGCTGATTATGGACTGAAACTTCCATAAACTGAACTAAATAAATCTTGCCCTCTTAAAATTGCTGTTATCACACACACTAATGCTGTTAATCTGGGAAATTGCTAGTCTAGGATTGATGCTGTTATTCTGGTAAATTAAACCCTTTAAAAATGAAGTAGTTCTGTTTCCAGTTACTCAGGAAAAGACAAGGCATATCTTGAACACAGGATATTTCATTACCATGATCATATTTCTTTAATCCTGATTCATACAATAGTATGTTTTTACTTTATTTATTAACAATAATAATGAATGACAGTGGCAGATCTTAAAGTTTTCTATCCTTATGTAAATGTTAGGCATATGAGAATATAGACTTGACATTTTTGATAACTCTAGCTGTATTACACTTTTCTTAATCACCTATATGACAGTATAACTTTACACATCAATGAGACATTTTAATGAACCAACTAGTTAATGTTGATAATATAATTTATAAGTAGTATTGTCTTACATTCATAATTTTAAAGTGCTTATATAACAGTTTGAAAATCCTCTTAATATTTAATCACATATTTCCTTAATTGAAAACATTTGAGCTTCAATGATTAGTAATATATTCCATTATATTCTGCATGTGCTCATATTAATTAAAAATTAATTACTTTGGGAGATGTATATACATAAGGCTTTGAGAAAACTGTGATACATCAAAGTGTCTTGCAGCAACTACATCTTATTTACCCAATTTAACATATAAAATGGAAATATTTATTAATAAGCAATTTATCAATAATGAAAAATTGTTAACAGGAATGGGGATGCAGTGGGAAAGATATTTTGATACCTCTTTTCAATTCTGTCATGATTTTAATAAAAAATTATAAACAATGGAATTCAGAAATTCTTTAAAATACATGAAATAGATGCCATCATTTTGTTGCTACATACTGATAGACAATAATTTACAAAAAAATTTCACTAGCCAAAGCATCAGCTGTAGATAATATATACTGTTTGCACACAGATGCCTTCATAGAAACAAATGTCTGGTGAGCACACATAGGCCACTTGATGTTAAAGTCATCATTGTTTTATAAGAGACACCTATTAATTTTCTTTCCTGAAGACTGAGCAACTGAGAGTCTTTTATATTGCTCATGTTTGCCACCAATCCCTCCACTTTCCTGAATGTTCTAATTTTCTCAAATTGGACAAAGCTAAAACAACTTCTTCAGCTCCCCACCTTTTAAGGAATTGGGTATTAAGTATAAAAGAATTAGAAAGTAACCATAAAACATACTCTGGAACTACAAAATTCCTATATCGGTATAATTTTTATTGAATTTACAAACCTTTATGTTTACTTTTACCTTACTTCAAATGGCAAGGAAGCCCAGCCTCTCTTAACTTTCTATATCATGGTGAATATAAGTTTGCTTCAATACTCTGTGTCTAAAAAATTCCTCTTTTGTGTCATCAAGCTCTCAAAGGCTTATATATGTATATCTCCTGAAATCCCAAACTGTCTCTAAAACTTTTTCTAAGGAGCTATGCTTCAAACATAACAGTGTTCATTTTCACATTTTACAAAATCTTTTTTAGAGGACAAATTAATTTTTGGAAATGTAGGAGAGGTTTGAGTGAAGGGGAGGTGGCATGATTTAGTCTTCACTCTGTCCCTGTGTGCGATGCAGACATGTCCCTATATGTTCGCAGCTGCCCCAGAGGCCTATTGTAATAAACCCCTGATGAGCATCCTGCGATAGAGCTCACCATAAAGGAAGCGTTGGGCAGTCAAGCTTGCCTTAGTGAAAAAGTTTTCATTATCATCCTGGAGAACCAATTCTGAGTGCAGCATGATGCTCATCACTCATATTTGTCTTGAAGCTTAACCACCCATGGACTTCTGAGTGCTGTTAGAGACAGTAAAGGCAAAAAAAAAAAAGCAGAAGGGGCTATTTTTCAATTAACACTTTTTATGATCCTGTGACATTACTTCCTTTGACATATCTATAAATGGCAGATTAAATGTTTGTCTCTGCTTGTGTAGATAATGAAACATAGATTCATTGCCTGAAGTACTTAAGGAACTCATTGGGTCACTTTGGCTTATCAGCAATAGTAGAATCCAATAGCAGATAGTATTGTCCAGAACAATGGTTTATCCCATGTAAAGATCAAGTAGTCTACAAGTGCAGCTGCAGGAGTGGCTGGAAGTGGTCCCAAGCATGCCTGGTACAGCCGAGAGGACTCACTTTGGCTGCGCAAGTTGCACATCTTCTGCTGGGGGGAAGGTTAATTTTTTACATTAGCACAGTTGACTCTCTATGCCTCGATATTTTATGACACATTACTCTAGACATTTTTTGCCATATATGAATGTTTATATCAATGGACTTTGAACAAAGGAAGGTACCCTGCATTCTGTGGGTGGGCTTCATCCTGTCAGTGGAAATCCTGACTAGGAAAACATGACCTGTCTTGAACAAGTAGGCATTTTGTCATAAAATTCCCTTTGGGCATGAACTGCAAATTTTTCCTGGATCTCTGGACTAATATTAGCTGTGAGTGTACAATAACTTTGATCTAATTATATCTACCCTGCAGATGGAGTGCTTATTAAGCTTCCAAAATCACGTGGCTCAATTCCTTGAAATAAACCTCTCTATATATACATATGTAGTCAGATGCAACAGTGTAAATGGATAAACACACCCATCTTATTAGTTTTGTTCCTTTGGGGAGCTCTAAGGCACATTTCTGGATACTCTAGGTAGACAGGTAGCCTATCAAAATGTGCTTAAAAGGGGCTGGGGATATAGCTCAGTGGAATAAGCATCTGCCCAGCAAGCGCAGGGTCCTGAGTTCGATCCCCAGTACTGCCAAAAAAAAAAAAAATGTGCTTAACTTATGAATATACAGAAAAGGAACTTTGCAAATGTGATTGAGTTAATCGTATTAAGATCATCAGATTGTCCTATATTTGTCAAGTAGACCCAGTGGAATCACAGGGGTCCTTATAAGTGAAAGAAGGAGACAGGTGCACTACAAGGAGTGTCAGAAGCTGTGGTGAATGGTTAAATTTTAAAAACGTATTACAGTGACACATTGCCATTAACCTCCCTCAGAATATTCCCTCTTGCTTTAAGCACATTTATTCCATCATTCTTGCCACTTTCTGAGGCACTTCTGGAAGTTCTCTTTCTTGTCTTTATTGGTGGCTCAATGCCCTGGGTCAATTCAAAATATTTATCTTTCATGATCACTATTACTTTGAGGAAGAGCTAGGAGATTCGTGATGCCAGATTTGATGAAGAAGCTGAAAGAGGATGAGGATGAATGAGGTGTGTGTGTGTGTGTGTGTGTGTGTGTGTGTGTGTATGTACTTATACTGTGATGTTCTCATCAGAAGTTGTAAAAACCCTAATGAAAGATAACTTCCAGACCTGCTTCAAAAAATGGAAAAACTACGGGGTAGGTGTGTTCTCAGTGACAGGGAGTATTTTCAAGGGGATCAGTGGCAATGCATCATCACATATTGTAAGGATTTTTTAAGAATTTAAAAATTTACAAATATGTTGATTATCCCTTGGATAGTCAGAGAATGATTTGTGATAAGAGGCAGAAATGTTGGAGTGATTTAAATTACTAGCTTTTGTTCATGTATCAAGGAATATGGTAACCTCTAGTATTTGGAAATTTTAAAGAAGTGAATTCTTACCTGACCCTCTAGAAGAGATGGAGCCCTGCTCACACTGGAATGAAATACCATAAAATTAATTTAATATCCGATCTCCAGAAATGTTAGCTACATATTTTTGTTGTTAAGATACCAAGTTTGTTGTTATTTCTTACTACAAATGAATTGGAAACATAGCAGTGTGTAAAGACAAAAGACCGGGAAAATAGAAAATTAGGCAGAAGGAACTGAGAAGCATTAGAGTCAAGAAGATGAATAAGAATAAAATGTAAAAGAAGACACTGAACAGATATTGTTGCTTATTTTGAAGAAAAAGAATTTACTTCAGATTTATGTTGTCGATGTGACTCAGTGACTGAGTAATAACATTGTGTGCATGAATCCTTGCAGTTAATCCCGATGTGAAGAACACAAAGTGTTTGCTTTAAATTCATACTAGTGGAGCTATCGTTTGATGACTTTGATATGTTTATAGGTATTACAAGTTTCTTTAGAGGTTATAATACCTGCTTTCTTAGCATACTTCAGTGAAAATGAAATGTATTTTTATTTTCCAATATTTTGCCTTAGTTTAAAACGTAATATACACGGGTTATAATGATAATTTCACAATGTGTACATATATCCAAATAGTAAGTATATGCAATATTTACTTGGCAATTATACCTCACTATAGTTGGAAAATGTTTTCATGTTTTGTCCTTATAGTTTTTACAATTCTCGATTTGTTAAGAAAAATACATTCTTTTTTCCTATAAGATATAGTATACAGTAATTTGTGTGTGGATATTTTGTAGGCAAACCAGGATATTCCCCAAATTTAAACAAAATTAAAACAACACTAATTTTTCGTATATTCAAAAAAGTGTTTTTTGTATCTATGAACTCAAATTCAATTCATTATAGCAGTGAGAGATCTAGTTGCATTTTTTTTCTTAACAGTACCTGTTTAGCAATTTAAAAACCTTTGCAACACCATTAAATGTTGTGCCCGAGGTATAGCTTTTCATCACTTTAGTAATGATTCTTGTATCTTCAGCTCGTCATTTTGTGCTATTTATCTATGTTTATATTTTTAAGACAATGGATCAATAAATTTCATTATATTGCAATTTGAATTTAAAAAAAGACCTCTGCTTACCCAGTGCTCTTGAAAATTGATTTAAATCAAGGGCTGAAAATCACTCTGGTAGCACAGATTTGAGTGTTCAAGTGTTTCTTCCAAAAGGATGCACACAAGGAACGACAGCCCAGTGAGTATGGGGGCTGGGTCAAAGAGACAGATATACTGTCATATCTGAATGACAATAAGCTGCCCACTATAATATACTTATCTGATGAGATGATTATTTCAGCATTTACACCCTACTTTAGCAGGAAATTTTAGCTCTGTGTCACTCTGGTCAGACAAGAGTATTTACAGCTTTATATTCTTAAGAAGATTCTCTCTTCCACAAGAGTGATTATTTTCAAATTCTCCTGTGCTAGTGACCAGTATGAAAGGTCACATTGAAAGTAATTATTGGTCATCACTAGATCTGATTATAAATATAAGAATTCTCTCTTCCTTCCAGGGACATGTGGACTTGACATTAGTGCTATCTTCCAGGGATATATTTAAAAGGTCCTGTCCAACCTCCTTGGAAGTTAAATGGGACCTCGTGATCCCATACAGCAAAGGAAATGTGTATGGAAGTAATACATTTCACTTCCAAAACACTTTAAGGGCTGGTAAGGAATTATTACTTTTCCTATGAAGGTGGCAGTGAAGTATGAAGTATGAATCAACATGGAAGCTCCCTGTCTTGGATACAATAACTTAAATGATTCTGCACTTCCTTCTACAGCAGTATTAAGTAACACATCCAAACAGAAATATAATTAAATTCAGATACAGTCATGCTTCTTTTTTATAATTCTGGATATAATACCTTGGAAATGATGTTTCATGGTCTTTCATACATCTGCAGGACTTGCGAATGGAAATACCACTTGTCTTTTGTTCTAGACTATCTTTTCAAGAATATATGTATTGCACACAACCCTGGAAGACAGAAATTGTTCCTATTCAGTGAAAAATTGACTTCCCTAAGCAGTGAATTGCAAAACATTCAAGGTCTCTCCACTTGGAGTCATTCAGCAGTGAAGAAAAAGCACTGCATTGTGTGATATGAACCGGGCCCTCCATGTGTCCCTGGCACTTGGAGAATAAAGGAAATCAGCATGAACATGACATTCAGGCACTGCGTTGTGCTATAAACAATATAGTTATTATCTGCTACCCTTAAGTCCTCTATTTTTTTACTATCATCCATGGCTGAGTTGTTAATTTAGAAGTAGTCTGTAATATCACATCCTTCAAGGCTTGTACCATAATATTGGCATAGTTTCAAAAAGTAAGCATATTACAATTAAAACCTTCACAAAATTAATGGGATATAAATCTTCTATAAGATTAGTAGAAAAAAAAAGATGGCAACAAATTTGAGAGGGTACTTTCTGCGACTATTCATTGTGACATATCAGTTTGACTTATCTAATAATCACCTAGCAGGTCGGTGAAGCGTATTTCTGGGTCTTTCTGTTCACCATGTAATTCATCAAGCTGAGGAAATAAAATACTCTCTACCTGCAGGGGACACCAACATGGAGTCTTGTCGCCCGGGTGCAGTGAGAAGGGAAATAAGGAAATATCTCTGGTTTGGAACAGCCTGGTCTTGTCATTCACTGCTTTCCAACTCCTTCACCTTCCATCTCAGACCTGCACTGGTGACTAACGTGAGCTCCCTTGTCTTGATCCTTGAGCAGGATCTGCATTGTTAATCCCTCTTGTTCCGCATCTTCAGTCTTCGCCATCTGATGAGGGACAGGACAGTATGGTTTTTCAGTGCACAAATGGCCATCGTCTGCTGTTCTGACCGAATCAATCACCTTACTATTGATTCTATTCCCCAAAGAACGCTAATATACACAAGTTTTGGATGCACATGGTGGTGTGGCGGGGCACACCTGTAATTTCAGGACTTGGAAGGTTGATGCAAGAGGATTGTTGTGAGTATGAGTTCATCCTGGTTACACAATGAGTTCAAGGCCAGCCTGAACTACACAGCAAGACTGTCTCCATGTAACACAGAGAAGAAAAGAAAAACAAGTTGCAATGGTGGTCCTCATTGTACTTAAAAGTTTTCAAGTATACAGAATGAATTGCATATATTAGTGATTAGCGAACACTCGACAGATATTAAATGACTTGGCTTTGCCTTAAAAGTATAATTTTAGTCTCATTGTACAATCCATGTATATGATTCTTTCTTTGAATTCATAGGAATGACACCAGTTCACAGAGTTTTACTTTATAGGACATAGGGCAGCTATTTTTTGACTTTAAGAAAAATGGTAAAAGAAAAATACACAATCTTATTGCAATTTTATTATACTGACCTACATATCTCTAAATTTTGATACTTAATCTGCATAGTGATCAACTGATAATTAATGAATTTGGTTACTTTCTCAAGCAAATGAAGAAATCTTCAAAATTTCAGAGAGTTGTATACAATCCAACTTGTTTTTCATGCTAAGCCTGTGAAGTATAACCCAAATTTCAGTACCCATATGTACATATAGAAACACTCAGTCTTAAAACCTTTTCAAAGGTTTTCAGGAGGTCCTCTTCAGTGATAATACACCATTCTCTCTACTATGCATGAACTACTTGCATAGCTATAAAATTTGTCACGTGTATCTTGTATAGTTGTACCACTACCAGCTATGAGATAATAAAAATATTTTCACATGAAAATGAACAATAAATTTTGAAGACCTATCTTGCTTCTCTTCAAGCACAGTAAAATAAATGGAAAACAAAATGCTATCAAAGAACATGAACAATATGCACCACCCTGAGATTTAACTACCTAACACCTAATATTTGGAACACTTTATTTTTAGTGTCATGGGACACACAGGGATGTATATTATACAATGGGCTCAAGATATTAATCACAGAAAAAGAACTACTTAAACTGCTTAAATTTTGAGGGCAGTTATAATAAACTAGAGATGTATTGTTACAAAAGTGTTTTGAAATTTAGCAGGATTTTAACTACAAAATTATTCAGTATTCATCAAGATAGAAGTAATATATCAAATAGCAAATGTAGAGCATATCAGTTACAATACACTGTATATGGTGTGCTATATATTTGTATTTCCAAACCCAACATAAATAGTATTTTATTCTTCAAAATCGAAGGGAAGAAAATGGTAATGCAATATCAAGTGGGAGATCTGCGTTAATTTCCAACATAATATACTGAAGCCTTAATGATTTCCAGGTCAGTGACATAACAGAAATCTCCAAATTTGTGTTTCATGTATTTTGAAGCTTTGCCTATCAGATGCAAAGACACACAGAAGTTGATGCCAAGATTGAGATTCCACAAAGAATTTTTTTCTATCAGATACAGTTTTTTTCTGTTATTATTTGACATGCTGAAAGAAATTCAGTCATATTTTTTAGATAAAGCTAGTAGCTATTTTTATTTTATTTCAAAGGTTAGAATATTTCAAAGATAATTTATGTGAATTAGCAAGTGTTCTGAGGCTTAGCCACCCTGTAGGGTTACTGAGGTGTTATCAAAGACACTTTTTAGTTTTATCCTGGCTTTAAAATTTTCTGTGTGCACTTCCTTGTAGGAGGCAACTTTGACCCTATTTGCTTCTCAGTTTTAGAGGCTATTTATATAATTTTAAGTTAAGATGAAAGCCAATATATGTAATAGTATTCTTGGCCTTTAGGATTTTAGAATGCAGTGGTATGGGGGTTGTGGAATTGCTGAATTTCTTAAGTTTAAATTGAACAGTCAATCTGACATTCGTCATAACTAAATTTTACTTGTTTTCAGCCAAATTACAATGTCTTCCTCCCATCCTTTCCTTCCCTCCACTCTTTCCTCCCTCTCTCTCTCCTTCATTCTTTCCTGCCTTTCTCCAAAATGTCAGAAGAGCAAGCCTCTTTTCCTCCCTTATATTTTATGCAGGCTCTCTACCCTAGGGTGGTCCTTTATATCCACACCCTCTCTGAGCCCTCCTTTTGCAGAGGTTGAGGATTTTTACAAAGTGAGGATCCTGGCCCCCTGTTAAGGCACTTAGTTAAACTTCTAAACTGCTCAGGTTGACACAATTTATCGAGCCTTACAAGAGAACCCTTGTCAACTTGACAACCAACAAGACACATTTATTTAAACTGATCTCCAGACACAAAAACACGCTAATTCTCATCAATTCACAACCTGAACATTATAACACAAATTTAATAATCTTTAAGAAACAGTATTAAGTCTATCAGCATTGTATTACATTAAAAATATTGTCAAAATTCTAAAAAAAAATCATAAAATGTTAGAACCATAACATTTTGCTCCTGGACGCCCAAAGACTCTTGTATGTTACACCCCTTTTTGCAAAAGGCTTTCAGTCCATCTCTAAGGATTTCCAGAGCCCTAATAGTTCAGCATTACTGAAAAATCCAAGTTCCAAGCCTCCTCCAACATGTCAGGCAAACTCTTAGCTACATGCCCCTGTACAAATGAAAAGTTAAACACTTCCAACCTTCAGTGGCACAAGTAAATATTTTCATTCCAAAAGTTACAAATAGTGGAATACAAAGGATTGGGAGCAAAGCAAGTCCAAAATCCATCAGCACAAACATTAAAATCTGTAGTCCCATGTGCAGTATCCAAGGCAATCTGTGACAAGTTATGAACTCCAAAGGGGTTGCGTGGCTCCGCCTCTGTGGCAATTCTTAGGCTGCCTTTTCTCCATCCTTGCAGCTTTCTTTAGATGATGATCCACTTTCTTGGCTTCTTCAAATTGGGGGGTTTTCCACTTCCCCTTTGGTGTCATACATACAGCTTTACACACTGCCCTCTCACGAACATACTGCTTGTCCTCCCAAGCCTTCTGAAATCCGGGTGGAAACTTCTTAAACTCAGAACTCTTGCATCCTTTATGCACCAAACACAAGCACTATGTGAATGATGCCAAAGTCTACCACCAACAGGACGTGTCAAGCCTCCTTGTCTCTTGGCTATAGGGGTCAAGTGCCTATAAACCCAATCCAGAGAAACAACTGTCCTAGGCCACCTCCATTCTGGAACATGGTGTTCTAGGGCTCTCCTCTCAAAGGAAAGTCTTTTACTGTTGCACCACTGAGGCTGCAAAGGATGGAATCTTAATAGTACTTGTGATGCCCTCAGGCCATATTTTCTATTGTCCTGTTCCTTCTTAGCAGTCAAGATATCCTCTGCTTTACATTCGCCATCCACAGCTTTACTGGAGCTTCCTCTCTGGCCAAACTTATAACACTTTAAATTATTCTGCTGGTGTCTTTACACTTGATTCTCAATGTAAATCTTGCTAAAAATCCTCTGACAGTAGCCATGACACCCTTAATATCAGACTGCTTTGAAATTCTTCTGCAAGGTTACTTAGTCTGCTGCCCTTAATCTTAGTCTCAGGAAAAGTGTCTGGAGATGAGCAACAGACAAATTTTTGTCAAGGCATGAGACACATAGTCTGGTGTCCAACAGTCCTCCTGAACCTGGTGTTTACAGACACAATTTCTTTCAACATGCTGGTATTCTCAGCTTTGACTAGAATCTCCCATCAAGTACAGCCTAAAGATTTCTAGTTACATTTCATCAGCTTGCATCCGTGAACCTTTCCTGTGTCTTCCCTTACCCACAAAGGCCCCTAATAGCCCCTAAACCATATGATCAGGCGCAGTCAGAGCAACAACCTCAACTCTCTGCTACCAAATTCTGTCTTAGTTATTTTTCTCATTTCTGAGACAAAATGTCTGACACTCAAAGTTAGAATAAGGCAGATTTATTTGGCTTATGGTCTGCAGAGGTTTCTGTTTATAGTCAGCTGGGTCCAAGGCAGGGCAGCATGGCCAAGGGGCATCACAGAAAAGAATCATTTTATGGTGGGTGGAGGATAGCAAAGCAAGGGACTTTAGTAGGGTCTTTCTGCCCCTTTTATATTCTAAGTTCCTGAGATTAGGGTGGTGTCAGACCAATCAGTGGGCTAATTTAATAAGCCCAACGCTTATTCCCAGCATCACACATTCTAGAACCAGGCACCTCTGAGAAAGCCCCACCCATGAGTGCATGAGGCTGTGAGAGGACATCTAGTCACAAGTCATAACAACCCTTATTTCAACGTAGTTCATTACATTTAAAACATATCTATGGATGGAAACGCAGTATTTTCGTACATGAATGTGCTAGGCTTAAAAATAACCCTGAAAGACATGCATGTCCTGACATTTGGAAATGAGAAAACTGTCATGTACAACAAATACACTCTGTAGTTGTGACCAAATTCAGGAGAGATTGTACTTTATCTAGATGACTTCTAAGCATAATTACAGGTTTTGTTAAAGGCAGATGATGGTGCAAGTACTGAGATAGAAGATAATGTGATAGTTGAAGCAAAGCACTCTTCTAGTTTTGACGGTGAATGTGGTTGCGAATGCAAGGCTGAAAGTTGGAAAAGTCAAGAAAAAGGATTTTCCAACGAGTCTTTAGAAAAGTCTTGATTTTGGTCTAATGAAAATTATTTCCACAAATGACCTACACATGTGTAAAGGAATATATCTTCTTTAACCCCAATAATTATGAGTTTGCAATAACTTGCTAAAATATTATTCAGTTTCCACAATTAATGTGGCTGTAATTTATGCATGCTTTCTATATCATTATAATTTCTAAACATGTGTCTTTGGTGAATATAAATATAGAATATTTTTAATACTGAATTTTTATCTTCATATATTATTTGTCAATATTAACCAGAATTGGCTGAATAATATCATTAAATGGTTGTAAGAAGAAAATATTATAAAATGTATTTATAACATTTTTGTATACTTTATTTATTTTTGTACACTTTCTTCTTATTATCTTTTATCCTTAAGGTATTTAACCTGCCTAAGGTTGAGTAACTTTATCAAATTAGTCTTGCCATGTTTCTTAAACTCAGAATACTTTTTCAAAAATGTACTTTATTTTAATTTTGCTCATTTCCTATTCATTTTTGACCTTAAGTAACATTCTTCTATAACATTGTTCTTCCTCTAATTAATGATATTCCTATTTTGCAGACCATTATGTTCAACAATTCTTCCTTGTTCGATGTGACATTTTATATTACTTGTAGTTATCAATTACATTATTTGATACTCCTTATTTTAAAGAGAATAATAACAAAAATTAAAAAGAGCTATAGCAATATACCAACAACATGGACAAAAGTGAAATGAGGCAATAACAATAGAAATGATACAGGGTTTCAAAACAAAAATGAAAGGAATTAACATTACATATTGTTATCTTCAACAATATTTTTCAGGTTACCAGATGTAAGAATGCAAAGTTGATCAAACATTAAAGAGAATAAAAAATAAAAATAAAAAAACATTAGAAATGGCTTTTCATTCTTATATTCTAATATTACTTCACCCTTTCTACTATCTTTTAAACATTTTTCCCATATTTTAATTCATATAATTCAAATATTCTTTAATTCCAAGTAGATTTTAATAACTTTCTGAAACTAGTTTTGATAACTGTGCATTAAAGTTTTTTCTTTGTAATTAAATGCCTCTTTCTACTTAGTTAAATACTTTAGTGCAATCCAATAGTTGTGTTTCCCAGTTAACAAGACATTTAAAACATCCTTAACATTTCACGTGAACGCAACTTTTAGTCTCTTCTCAGCTTTGAAGAATGATGTCTACTTTTCAGATCTTCTGTGAAAATACCCAGAGGGGAATGACTGGGTTGAATGGGACCTCTAGACCTAGATTGCTGAGGAATCTGCAAACTAATCGCCACAGTGCTTTCACCTGTCTGCATTCCCACCAGCAGTGGAGAAGAGTTCCTATTTCTCCACAGCCTTGCCAGCACTTGCTATTGGTTGATTTCTTAATGCTGGCCAATCTTACGGGGGTGAGATGAAATCTCAATGTTATTTTAATTTGCATTTCTCCAATGAGTAAAGATGTACAACATTTTCTCGTATATTTTTTGCCATTTGTATTTCTTTATCTGAGAAGTGTGTATTCAACTAAGATGCCCATTTCTGGATTGGGTCTTTGAATTTAGAGACGATCTGAAAACATATCACCGTGATGTATGTGCACCCATGCTTATAGCAGCGCAATTTGTAATAGCCAAATAATGGGAGCAACCCAAATGTCCATTCACTGAGGACTGGATAAAATAACTGGCATTTTTATATAATGGAATCTTACTAAGCCATAAAGACAAACGAGGCTTTTATAGGCAAATAATCACAATTAGAGACCATACTCGTAAGTGAAATAAATCAAATGTGCATATGCAAGCAATGTATCGTATCACTAGTGTAAGAACCTAAAAGTGGGAATGTAAATTAGGAGGTATGAAAGGAAACTGCTCAAAAGTAAAGAGCAAATGGGATGAGGGGAAGGAGGAAAGGAAGAAAGGGGTAATTACATATGTATGTATGTATATGCAGGATAGCATACACACATGGTTGTACTACTGACTTATGTCACTTTATTGTAAGGAACAGTTCATGGTTAGTTCTTTGATCAGCTTATATGTCTATATGTGTTTTCCTGAGCATACACTTTGAAGTTATCAATATGTCATACAACAACCATTGTTAATTCCCTGTCATCTTGTCTGTAATTCAGTTTTGATTGTACTGTTCTTGTGTTATTTTGTGTCTGTTAATGTTTTCATTCTTCTACTTTTAAAATTAAAAAAAAGAAGAAGAATGGTGTCTACTTGATTAACCAAACCCCAGACAATTTTCTGGTATCTAACTGTCAGGCAACACAACATTAATAGTATATATTATTATGTTACTTATGTGATTCAAAATTGACGTAAAACCTACTGTGGGTCATATATTGTATGTTCAAGGTAAAGAGAGTGAAAAGACTAAGAAAGTTAATCTTATATATAGAATTATCCATTATTGTGTGGTGCAACTTTTTGTGAATGCATGGTTTCGGTGTTTCTTTTTTATGGAAATACACTGCAACCATCAAATATCTTGGCTTGTATATCATAAATATTGCTATTTTGAATAATATAAATGCACTTTAACCACAATCCAAATTTTACATGCAAACAAGTAAGCATTATTGTAAACCATTCAAGGTCATCTTAATTGTTTCAATTATCTTGTAGCTCTTATATCAGTTTGTTTTTAAATCCAGTGTTAGTTTTCAGACTGTACTCATCCATGACCAAAAATTCCAATCATTAGGAGAAAAAATTTTATATTAGTAAATAAAAGGAATCTGATGAATTTAATATCAGCATTTCAATCACAAGCTCTAATATACTAAAGACAGATAATACTTAAAGGAAATTTTAACTTCTAAATCAGTGGTGGTGAATCTATGCAATGTGTGCTACAGTGAACTATAGCATTGAAAGCTCTAAAAGGTTTTCCATCACAGATTTAGATACTGGTGAGATTTTTTA
Source organism: Dinomys branickii (assembly GCA_004027595.1). NCBI lineage: Eukaryota > Metazoa > Chordata > Mammalia > Rodentia > Dinomyidae > Dinomys > Dinomys branickii. The sequence goes on from PVLD010004449.1 coordinate 89,121, forward strand.
AAATTTATGTATCTACCTGTATCAATACATATATTTATACACATATACATATACAATGATGTTTTATGTTCACATACTCCCTTACCAATTATTTGAAGGCTATTCCATAATAAAAATTTTAGAAGGAATCAGGGAAACTAAATGCACAGCTTCCCCATAGGTTATGGTCTTGTACAGAAAATAAATTTAAAGAAATAAATTGAAATAAAGTATCATACAGTATGATAAAAGAACATATACAATAGTATGATGAAGACTGAAAGTGACACTGTTTTTAAAAGAAAAGGTATTTTACACAACAGAGCAAGCAATGTCAAATTCTGAGAATAATTTTTAAAGTTAAATTAGTACTTGTTAGGAAAAAATAATCATGCGCAAACTTATTATAACCACTAGGGAAACAATGAAGAATATCAGTCTTTCTCCATTTTCTTTCCTCCCGATTTCGGCTACTTACATAGGTTGCTCAGAAGATAATATTGATTTCTTCATTTATTTCCATCAAAAAACATCATCATGTTTTAACTTTAAAAGTATTTTTCTTCTCATCATTCCAACACGTGGCAGGAAGAAATTTTTAGTGAATTAATGGACTGTCTTAAAGTATAATGGGCGGAATATGTATAAATACCCTCATAGAACAACACATTTATTGCTTATTTCAATCGGAATGCATTACATTGCTTTTCAACTTATTAGAAGCAATCATAAGAAGCTTTATAAATGTAGAGGCTGATCAGGCAAAAAGATATAACCATAAAGTACCTTTCACAAATATTACTTGGCAAGGCTTTGACATGATTACTCTCACAGGAAACCCCTCATATCATCTATCTGTCTAGAAGTTAGGACGTGGGAGTCACTGCTCCAAGGAAGAGTTGAGCAATGGAACTTGGATAGAGAAGGGAAAAGACCAGCACAGGGGTTTATGGGTCTAGGTGATGTTACTTAGCAACATTAATAGTATTACCAAAACTTTATACCTCTGTTTACCTATAAATAGGTCAAAATAATTTTCTGAGAATAGATCAGTCCTTGCAAACACCTCGCCTGCTAGATATTCAAACTTGTGTCATGATAATGCAGGTTAAACAGCCCAATCGTACATTTAAAGAACAAGGACAAGGGAAAACATTTCATTAATCTATGAAATAGATGCTTAGATTATAAATGGGAATTTCTCCGTCCTCTTCCTTTGCACAGCCACTTGAATATTGTAAACCCAGTCTGAGCGTTTAATAGCAAACGCTTTTTGCACATTACTGTTAATGTACTTGGTGGTGTTGAGTGTGGAGAGATTGATTGAAATGACTCAGAACAACAATGCTTTGTGTGGAAAAAGAGAGGGAGCCTTAGGGAAATTTCCACCATTTAACCCTCTGCAATTATTTATCAACTTTGTATCGAATGAAGATTCATTTGGAAACATAGAGCTACTATATTCCACTTGCTACCATGCTACACAGTATTATCTATTTAAATCACATTATTCAATTTTTATTTTATGAAAATATTTTAAAATTCATAATGAAGTAATAACTAACACATTTTATACTGTCATTATCTTCAAAGTAGTAATGCAAATTATAAGGCATAAACCAAACATTCTTATAAAAAGGTAACACACAAAATATTCCACTAAAAGAAAAAAAAAACCTAAATCTGAGTCTGTGGTGCTATTACCATGAGAAAAAACTCTTATAAAAAAGTGATTTGAATAACTTCCTATCCAATGACTCTTGTGGTTACCTGAACATTTAGAGGCTTTAGATTTACATACCCTGGATGTCCACTGTCTTTGAACTACAGCTGTCAGTACTAACACATCCTCACCAAGCCTGCTTAGTCCTTAGGCACCTTCCAAGACACCTTTTTAATAGTTAGATGAGCATTTGCCTAGTCTCCCCACCCCTATTTTTGATGTACTATGCATACAAAAAATACACAGTAGCACCCTGAAATCAATGTCAGGGCAAGATTTAAGAGCAAACATTTGTTTTTTTAACATTTTTTTTGAATTTCAGCTCTTTCAAAAAAAAATATTACTTAGATAACAGGCTTCATTTTATTCCCTTTCATTAGTAAAGATTTCATGAGGTTGTATTTTTATATTTTTTTAGAAACTATGACAGTATGCTTATATTAACTTAAATATTTTGAAATCACAAGTAGTTATGGAAATTAAGTCATAAAAATGGATACCCTGTGGGTGTTAGTGTAAGATAACGAGTCTGATTTTTTTTCATTTGCTGGATATGTGACATGTGGACAATGTTTAACTTCTGTGAAATTCAGAGTCCTCCCTAAGAATGATACTAGTTTTACCTCGAGTGCTTGTTTAGACTATTTATGAAATGATGTTTTTTTGTTTTTTTTTTTTTGAAATGATGTTTTAAGGGTAGAGAATAATTCGTTTCTGCTTTTTTTTTTGATACCAGGAATCAAACTCACGACCCTGTACTTGCCAGGTAGGCCCTGAGCTGCTAAGCAATATCCTCAGCCTGAGTGGAGAATATTTTGAGGTACAGAGTTAGTGCTCCTTTGTTTATATTGTAATACAATCAAGTAAAATATTATTAATTTATATATATGTATATATATATATATATTTAATTTTATGAAAAAAGGTCAAGGAAAATTTCATAACAAAATAGGAAAATAACAACAGCTATCACATTGCATACTGTTTTCTTTAAAGTAGTTACTCAGGGTACAAGATATGTGCCTAAAATTTCTGCAATCTATATTAGCACAAATCTTCCGTTTTAATGAACTAAAACAAACTAACAGTATAACTGACATGCATTTTCTCCCTTTGCCCTAATGTCCTCTCCCATTTCACACATCATTTTGAATAATTACTTCCCATTTCACAATATCTATTGTACATTTTAGAACTTATTTACTTTTTCAGTTTCTCACACCAGGAAGACAATATGATGTTTACACATGAGAGTCTGACTTACTTCACATATGAGTATAGTCTCAAGTTGCATCCATTTACCTATAAAGTCTTAGATTTACCCTTTTATATGGCTGAGTAATACTAAATTGTATAAAAATATCGCAATTTTGTAATCATTCCTCAGTGGATGGGCTATTAACAAGGTTTAGCTATTACAAATTGCACTTCTATAAACATGGGTGTAAACATACTGCTGTTATATATAGTATGATGTTTTTTGTTCTTTTGGGAAGATACCCAGAAGACAAATAGCTAATTAAAATGGAATCTCTAGCCCTAATTGTTTGAGGAATCTGCACACTTATCTCCACAGTGGTTGTATCAGTCTACACTCCCACCCATAGTGGAGAAGGGTTCCTTTTATCCCACAGCCCCACCAATATTTGTTATTGATTGACATTTAGATGACAGACATTCCTTCTGAGGTAAGATGGAATCTCAGTGTTGTTTTAATTTGATTTCTTAAACACCAGTGATGTTGAACTTTTTTCATGTATTTATTTGCCATCTGTATTTCTTTATATGAGAAGTGAATATTCATCTCAGATGCTCACCTTTGGATTGGGTATTTGAATTTGGGAAGGGTCTTTTCTTTAGTTCTTCATATGTTCTAGATAGAAATCTTTTGTCTGAGGAACAATTGGATGAATTTTTTCCCACCTTATGGGTTTCTTTTTCACTTTGTTTGTGATGTCTTTTGGTGTGCAAAAGCATTTTAATGAGATGATATCCCAGTTGTTGATTCTTTGAAATATTTCCCATGCAGGCTGGGTTTTGTTCTTGAACTCTCTTGCTATCCCTGTATCTTCAAGATTTCTACCTACTCTCTTTCTGTAGATTTAATATTTCTGTCTCTTAATATTTAGATCTCTGATCCATTTTTACTTTAATTTAGTACATGGTGATAGACATGGATCCAGTGTAATTCTTTGGAATTTAGAGAACCAATTATTCCAGAAACTTACTTTAAAGAGGCTTTCTCTCTTCCAGTGAACATGTTTGCTCTCTTTATTAAAGATAAAGTGGCTGAGTGTGTTTGTAGTCATATTTACATCTTCTAATCTGTTCCATTGATTCCCCAGTCTTTTGTTGTTGTTGTATACCTGTAGCATGCTGATTTTATCACAGTAGCTTTGTAGTATAATTTCAAGCCAGAGATGTGATGCCTCTTCCCTTGGCTTTGTTGCCCAGGATTGCCTTTACTATTCCAGGTTTCTTGGTTCCAGAAAAATTTTAGCAATATTTTCTCTACATCTGGGAGGCATACAACTGGTATTTTAATTGGGATCTCACTGAATCTGTACAACAGTTTTGGGAGTATGGCCATTGACACAATGTTGGTTCTTCCTATCCATGAGTAAGGAATGTCTTTCCATTTTCTGAAATCCTCTTCAATCTTTTTCTCAGAGTGATGTAAGTTTCACTGTATAAATCTTTTACTTCTTTTGTAGGACTGATTCTTAAGTATTTCATTTTTTATATACTATTATGAAAGTTGTAGTTTCCCTAATTTCTCTTCCAACGAATTTGTTTTTTGTGTACACTAATGCTATTGATTTTTGAGCTTTGTCTTTTCATCCAGCTATGCTACTGAATTTGATTATTAAATCTAAAAATATTTTGGTGGAATGTTTGGAGTCTTCCATACTTGACTCCAGGAAAAAATTATGGAGGATTACTTCCTTTTCAATTTCATTAAAGGATTTGTAGAGTGTTGATAATAAATCTTCCCAAAATTTCTGGTAGAATTTACCAATGACTGTATCAAGACCTGGGCTTTTCTATATTTGTAAATTTTTAATTAAATTTTCAATTTAATTAACTAATATTGTTTTATTGTGAATTTTTATATCTTCTTGATTCAGCTTTGGTGATTGATATGTATTTAGAAAACTGTCGATTTCTTCTATGTTTTCCATCCTATGAGAGTAAAACGGTTCAAGGTAGGTATTGATGATTTTCTGAATTTTCAGAGGATCTGTAGTGATTTCACCCTTTTCATTCCTTATTGTATGAATTAGTCTTTCATTTCCTTTTTTGATAAGCTTGGCTAAGAGTTTACAAATTTTATTTATTCTTTCAAAGAACCAGATCTTTGACTTATTAATTCTTTATATTGATTTTTACTCTCCATTGCATTAATTTCTGGTCTGATCTTGAGAATTTCCTCCCTTTTATGGGATTTGGCCTTGACTTTCTCTTCTTTCTCTAGTAATTTGAGGTAAAACACTAGGTTGTTTGTTCGTTTTCCTGATATGAGAATTTGATACTAGAAATTTCCCTCTTAGGACTATTTTCATTCCATCCCATAGGTTCCAGTATGTTTTATTTGCATTTTCATTTAATTGCAGGTATTGTTTAACTTCTTTAATTTCAACTATGACCCATAGATTGTTCAGAAGGGTGTTATTTAATTTCCATGTGTTTATGGAGCTTTTATGGTTTCTTTTGCTCTTAATTTCCAGCTTCATTTCACTATGGTCAGATGTCATACATGGAATCATTTAATTTATTTTGCATTTAGGTAAGTATGTTCTATGGGCTCGTATATAGTTTATTTTAGAGACTGTCCTATGTGCAGTGAGAAGACCAATCATAAACATACATGCACCAAATAAGGGAGCACCCATCTGTATAAGACAAATATTTACAGTCAAGAACAATCAAACAAGCAATTACACAATTTTAATAGAGGAACTTAATACCTCACTATCACAAATAGATAGATCAACCAGACAACAAATCAGCAAAGAAATATCAGAACTGAAGCAAAGCTATGAAAAAATGTACTTTGAATATGTTTAGAGAGTGTTTCACCCAATAAAACATTGAAATATATCTTTAATATTTTCATTTTTTGAATTATATATCTCTCTCTTCCCTCATGAAAACTTATGCAGCTTTATCTGTCAAAACATAATATAGAAATAATTCTGAGTGCAATGCACATGTATCACAAATGAAATGCAGAGTCCAAAATGTAAACATTCTGAACAATGATAGGTCAAGGCACAGTTACATTCAAAATATTTCCAGTAACATAGAGCACTAAAATGGACTGATTCATGAATTAAAAATAATTACTGCAGCATATATTATTAGAAAGACAAAATCATTTGAGAATCATTTCTCATCAAAATACAATATCAACTTAAATATGAACATAGTATCTAAATTTAACAGGTAAATGGAAATTTGAGTAAAGTCCTACAGCAACAGAAAATTCTAATAAACCTGCACTTGAACTCAATTTGCTATCAAAAAAGGTGTCGATAATATTCACTACAAACAGAATACAACAGCTAGTATAAAATGTTAAAATAGCAATGGACTTTAGAGATTGTGAATTCACTGAATTCATTGTATATGCCTTATTCTGAATTCATATGTATGCTTTGTATATGCCTTCAGGAATTCAAAATTGTTATTCAAATGACATTCTTTTGTTCACTGGAAAATACTGAAATTTGGTTCTCTTATAATTTCTATACACTGAAACTAAAGGACCGCACTGTATAGTTTGAAAAACTTTATGAAATAAACATACCTGTTTCAGACATAGTTTCATCAAACTACAGTAGCATTTTACTTCCTCGGAAAATTCCCTAGTTACTCTTATTTGTCAATTATTGTGTTTATGACAACTAATCATTATTTTCACTTCTACAACAATAGATAAGTCATTGCCACTACATTACTTTGTGGAAATCACACACTATGCCCTCTATTTTCAGACTTCGATAGAAGCATTTTTGGGGGGGGGTACAAGCTGCATGATTATTCAGAATAATTTATTTTGAATTTCATTATTTGGCTGTCTATATAAGCAATACTTTTCATTTTACATCATAATGTGTATGTCTGTTTCCCTGCTGGCTCTTTGGGCTACTGCCAGGTTTCAGCTGTTATGAATAGCGCTGCTGTGAATAATCATGTACAATAATTTTGGTGGACAGTGTTTTCATTTGTTTAGTGCAAATGGTCCATTTGCAATGACTGAGTACATAGATTCCTGTGTCAGAAGGTAGGGCATGTTTTGCTTTATTAGAAATGGTCACTAAATTTTCCAAACTAATTGAACCATTTTGTTCTCCTAGTAACGGAAGAAGAGAATCCTGGTTGCTCTGTATGTTCAGCAATATTTGGGATTGCACGTCTTGCATTTGATTATTATGCATGATAAAAGATAATGTTTCTTTATTGTAGCAATTTTACCCTAAGTAAATATTGATACCACTACTTCCCAAATATTTATCTTTTATTTTTAAGTGTCTGTTCAAGTCCTTTTCCCTTTCTTGAGGGATTCCTTGTCTTCTTTTAAATTGAATTTAAGAATCACTTTATCATTTTGATAATTATTTGTTATACATATTAAGAGGTTCTACCAGTCTCATTTGTGTATACATTTTGTAACAGCTACATATTATATATAATTTTTTTTTTTTTGGTGTCTACCAATTTTTATGCTTAGGGACTTCTCTGTTTTTTATACAATATATTTGACATTTAATCCCGTAAATAATTTCTCTTTTAGAAACTATCTTAAATTTTAAGCTTAGATCCATCTCAAATTGTACTTTGTTTATACTCTAAGGTAACGAATGAGGATCTTTTCATATTACTTGACCTCTTTTGTAAAGACTCTTTTAATGGACTGTACATATGTATAGTTATGTCTAGCCCATTTTTCCTTTAAATCAATCAGTTTGGGAACAGTTTCTACGTTTAAATATTTTTCAAATTTGTATTCAGTATTTGAGCATTGTATTTCAATATTAATATTAGAATTACTTTGCCAAGTACTATCAAAAGTGCTGCCGAGATTTTTGACTTGTTTCCTGGTGAGTCAGCATATTATTTTCGTAAGACACAGACGTCTCCATATTAGATGCTCACTATATGTGAGGTAATAAAACGGCCTAGATAAACTGGTGGGGCTTTTTCTGGATCAATTATGTCCTCAGTTTAAGAAAGTACATAGCCGGGCCTGGCAGCTCAAGCTTGTAATCCCAGCACTCAGGAGGCTGAGGTAGGAGGATCATTGGGAGTTCAAGGCCAGCCTGGACTACAAAATGAGCTCAAGGTCAGCCTGAACTGTCTAGTGAGACCTTGTCTCAAAAAGAGAGAGGGAAAAAAGAATGTATACAAAAATCACAGTTGGGAAGAGACTTACATGTAAGATATAGTCTTAGCCAGGTACAAATTCTCTTGTTTCCCTTTTTTGTTGTTTTGGTTCTGTGCAGAAAGTGTGCGATGTTGACTGAGGGCATCTCCCATGTTTGGGTCCTTTCGCCCAAACCTCATTTTTTTATCCTTATAACTCTACCATCCACAGGGAAGATTAGAGCAGCTGGGGATGCGATCGAGCATAGAAACTTCTCATAAGTTTGACTGACGTGTCATAAGATTATCCATGACTTGTCATAGTCAAGATTCCTGCTACTTTAGTGGGCTGATTTAACCCATTTACCATTCTTTGTTTTATGCTATGCATTTTTAATTGCTTTAAATAAACGGTATGATTTGAACACTTAGTTTATTCCATAAACATTTTTAGCTTAAGTAGCTGTAATTAATACTCCAGTTCAGAGTAAGGAGACCCAAGGGGGCTTGTCTGGGTGGAATGCATAACTTTGCTGGTTACAATACCTGACCACACACTACTGGCACCCCCCAGGAAACACAAAGTAAAACTAGTGTGATTTTTCTAATAAAAAAATTGAGACTTTTTACCGAAAGAATTTTTTCGGCCATTTTCATTTCAAGGAAGATTTCAAGATGAAATTTCCTGTATTCTTTATAGTGTCTTTCACCTGGTCTTTATTTTCTCTCTTAAATATTCCCAAATCTACACTATCAAGGCAATTAACTCCTTTCCTTCTGTCCTCTATAAAGCTTTCTGTACAATAGCATCCCAACAAACTTCACATTGCATTGCATTGCATTGTAATTGTTTTCTAAGTATCTCCCTATATGTTTAGACACCAGTCACAAGAGTTTACTCTTTTGTCCCTCTGTTACCAGATGGTGGCCCCTAGCAGAACTTTTCAGGTTCTTTTTGCCCTGAACAGAGTTAGACAACATTCCAAGAGGCTGTATATTCACTGAAGGTGGTAAAGAAGCACCCTCCATGGGGTAGCAGCAGGCCTGTGAACAGGGCCACTGAGGCCCTGAAGAACAGAAAGGTGCTCTGTCATACCAACTTCCTGGACTGGTTTCTTCCAAATAAGGCACAGGCACAGTTGTCCTATTAAATACTCTCTAGGCCTAGAACCAGATTTATTTAAAGTGCCTAATGCGAAGAATTGATGTGAGCGAAGGTTTGAAAATAGTACCCTTGTGACTGGTCCTAGAAACAGCACCAGGTTCAAATGAATGATTGAAAATATCAATTTCTGCGAGGTTCCGCGTGCAGAGCTTTGTTCTATGCATGCTGTGTGGGTTTGGGGAACTTTTGTGTATTTCTCCCGAGTTGTTTGTCCACTTTGTCCTAGTCCTTGTCCTTCCTCAACCGGACAGCACACTAAGAATTTCCCAGAGCAGCCATGGGAATCCTAAACCTCCTCCCCCATCCACAGAAAAGGTTTCAGGTTTGCTGACTCCCCCATGGAAAAAGAAATTTCAAAACTAGTCAGAAAGAGGCATCAGGGATTTGTTAGAAGTGTACAGGGAAGATTTCCATCATTCAGGGAAATGAGCTGCCTCAGAGCCTGGGGCTGGGTATATTCATGGGAGATTTGAGGGTGGAAATTGGTAGAACCCGTGAATCTATGGAATCACAGCTCTTCCTGCAGAGGAAAGGATGATGGCGATCCCAGGTGATAGGGCTGTGGCCTTTCCACAGGGAATGCCTAGTTTACATGTGGAATCAAGTGCTCTAGTCACAGGTAGAAAATGCCCTTCTTCAAGGCAAAGAAAGTAATGGCCAAACTCATTTCTAGAGAAGGAGATCGCCTAAGTCTATTTGCAGATAAGAGGCAATGGCTCGGACTCATGGTGTCTTTGAGGACTTTAGGAATTTTTGACCGGTTTTTATTCTGACCCTGCAGTTTTTATTAAAAGTTTAGTTTTAAAATTTTGATTTTCTTCGTCTCCTTTTAACTATCTTTATTTAGTTGCTTTTGGTCCTACTTCACTTTGTTTAGCTGGGATAAGCCTCTACTGTTACCAAATTCTGGGGTAATATAAACTTTCTCTAGGACCTTAGTGAACAGATGTCCTAGAATGAAGACTTGGACAAGATACCTGACAAAGTGAGGTAGTGAGGTTGTTACATTTATTAAAGGTAAGGTAAGGAGAGAAGTTCACTTTGCACGCTGAGAGCAGGCCACCGGGAGAATTCACAGTAGAAATAGGTTAATGGTGGGGATCATTTTTGTGCCTCCTTCTTTAGGCTGACATCAGACTTAGGACTTCCTCTAAAATACTTGCTTTATTTCACACTAGAAGTAACACTTTCTGATTGGTCCCAGGTGCAGGGAGTGGGAACTGTGCTCAGCAAAAGAGTCCTAGATCTCTGTGAATCACAGGTCAGTCACAGCCACTTGCTTAGCCAGTTCGCCACATCCTAGTCTCCTGCCTATGTGATAGTTGAATGAATACATGAGTTGGTGTACTTAGAGGTAGGGCATTAATTTCCCTTGGACTGAAGAACTGGTCAGAGCAGAAAATAAAACTTCACATTGTGCCAACACATACAACTTTCCCAAAGTGCAGATGTCTGTCTTTATTTAGAAGATTAAGTAATGGTTTAATGATCTACAGGGAGTATTTAATCTCCACTCTATAGTAAAACACAGGCTTATTCATGCAGTTGTAATTTACACAGTTATTCTAAGATCATATTTTCCTTTATCCCCACATAATGAAAATAATTGGTCTTGATTTGCAAAAAAATTTGTTCATAATAATGAAATTAATGCTAGTTTCCATGTAGCTTTCAAGTAATATAGAATGAGACTGCCTTAATCTCTAAACAAAAGTCAGGCAATCAGACAGCCTTACACTGCAAAGGCACTGGCACAGCTGGCAAACTGACCAACATAAACGTGCATGCAGAATGAATAAAAAAAAAAAATCTGTTATGTTGCCTACCTGTAAAACAAAACAAAAATGCCCCCCCTGCTTCCGTAGGGAATAAGCCTTTAATGTTTTATCTGAAAGATGAATGGTGAGGTTTGAAAATGAATGCTTTACAGGTCTTTCTGCTTCCAAGAGAACTGGTGATGCTAAAGATTAAATTAGCATTTCAAAAGCAGACAAAACCGATGATAAGCTTCACAGGACTGCTACACAAGGAGTGGCCAAAGGCCGACTAAAGTAGCGTTTAGGGAAGTTAGTGTCCTTCTGAAAGTCCACGTCTTCTCTAATTTATAAGGTGCATCTTTTGTTCTTTCTTATGTGAGTTTGCTTCTCAGTGATCTGTGTTTCTATTCAAAATTCTTATGGAATAGGAGGAGACAGAAATGAGGATCATTGCACACTAGTATACACAATGCAACTGGATCAATTCATAATTTTTTCTGTTTTAAATACCTTAAAATAAATATTGATACTTTCAACATTTTTTCTCTGATACATTAAAGTCTATACTTCTCTATACATCAAAAGTCTATATAAAGTCTATAAATATTCTGTTTAAAAACAAAACATCCCATAAAATGGAACTAAAGAAGCAATAAAAGAATTATGTGTGATTGAAATCAACCTGCTTTTTTTATAAAAATGGCACTCTAGATTTTAAAGCCAAGTTTATAATTTGATTCACTTTACAAAATAATTCCCACCAGCAAACAATTATTTGTACCCTTTGTATGCAAGGGTGGTAATATCACTTAGTTGGAGTGAAATTGGGGAAATAGAAATAATATGTGATTTTTATCAGTGGAATGGTTGTCATTCTGATTACATTAAATTGGGGGAACATGACTATGAGAAACATAGTAAAGCAAAATATTAAAAACTAAACATGAGGTTTGGAGTAATTCAGACTATAGTGATGTTATAACAAAACAAAGAGAAGGCCCTGGCTTGGCACAGTTGTAAGAGGAAGAGTTAGTTTTAAAATTTTTAAGATAGATATATTAAGGAAATGTTTACATTAGAAATATCTTAAAGTAATTGGGAATTATTAAGAGTTGCATTATATTTTATCCAAGGATTAAACCCAAATGTCAAAAAATTCCCAAAGTTGGTAAGAAGATAAAAGAACGATGGTAACAACTGTCTGCACTGTTTCCTGGCAGAAAACTGGGGAAGTTGGAGGTTTTATTTCTGAAATAATATTTGGGTTCATGACTCATTTTCAAAGTGTAATATAAGAATTAGCAAACTGAAAATAATGTGTTACATAATGAATTGAGCTGTTCTATAGGAAAAAGACAAAATTTTCATAAAACTAAAATTAGAGAGATCCAGAAATGCTGAATCACTCCAACGAATATGAATATTTTGCCAAAAATAGATAATTAACAGCTAAAGTGATGCTTTTTAAATGTAAGCTCTCTGTTTGTTACTCAGCGCTTTCCACTTTTCATCACCTGTATTTTTTTTTTAAACCTGCAATTTGTCTTTAATAGTTACATCCTCAGGTTTCAATATGTTACTAATGGAAAATTCATGCAAAGCTGATTAACTAACATTTCTTTGCACATTTCTTTTACATGTCGTTGGATGTATCTTTTTAATCTAGAAGTTTGAGACTATAATATTTATAGTTTGCCTTGGGACAAAAGTTTATTAATTATCTGGAAATGTTTAAGGCTTTGTCATCCATGTGAATACCTTCTCAACTGTCTCACTCTTTATGTGAGGACATACATTATATATATATATATATATATATATATATATATATATATATTCATATTAATCTGTTATATAAAGAAATATATGCTGAATGACTGATATGGGCTTCATTCGATAGAATAAAGCAATTACTGAAGCAGATAAAATACTTGTTCCTATAGAGTTTATATTCTCTTACGAGAATGGGAAAAATATCGGTAAAATTACCCCCAAGAGAAAAGTTTTTATCAGTCAGTATGTAGCAAGTGTGAGAAGTACAGAATACAGGAGATTATGGGAAGTAGCTCAGTTAGGCAGAGATGGATAGACACTTAATAACGATCAGGCACAAGATAGCATCAGAGTAAAGATGAGGCAAATCAGGCCTTCGACTGAAGGTCAAATCTATAAACCCGAGATGGAAATACAACACCTAAGACTGCAAGTCTTACCAGAAATAGCGGTTCAACATTATAAAGTAACAGGCAGTGTATAGTACAGTAAGGATCAAAATGTAACTAACCCGTAGGTAGATGAGCAGAGTATCCTGACCATTACTCTTGCCCCTTTGGGAAATGCCTTTGCTCTAAAGTTAATGATATGCCTTGCTTTTCTATTAGATCAATATTAGCTAAGTGACTGTACTTGGACTTCAATAGGCTGATTTTTGCGGGACTAGAGGTAACTTGGAATGTGATTTTGCTGTAGAAAAACTAGACAAAGGCAGTCAATGGCAGTCTATTTTAGGGACCTTTCCTGCCTCTTGGGAGCTTTCTCTTAATAAAATTTTCCTACTCTTCAACTTCTCCTTGAACCAATTCTTCAGCGTTGTGAGACACAATGGCACATGTAACAGACTGGAGCTATTTCCCTGTAACAACATAATGTAGATTATCTGGTGAAGAAATTAGGAAATTGACAATGACAGTGAAACAGAGAGAGACGCTTTCCTTGAAAAGATTAAATAAAAAAAAAATACATATATTCACCATAAGAATTCTTTTGTATTTACAAACAAGCAGGCATTAGAGGTACTTTGCATAAGAGTCTACTATAGAAATAATCAAAGATTTATAATAGAGATAATAATATTATGTTAAAGGAGAATACTTGGAAGAGATTTGTAGGCTTTTTACTAGACTGAGAGAAATGAGGAGGCCAGCCCTGCAGGTTTTGAGGGGATACATGACATGAAATAGCAAATATTTTAACAGCTAACTGTGGGGAAAATAGGTTGAATGTAAGGGCAAGACTGATTGGAGGAAGATAACAAAGTATCTCATTCACATTTGCTTAAGAATCTGAAGATGGTCATGTGGGCAGTAGTGCTAAGGAGGAGAAGTGCAGATGTTTAGGGTATTTAATGTTGGAGATGAGACTATATTTATGACAGACAATACAGAGAAATATTTAAAATAATAAATATCCCAAAATGCTTGGCCTGACAACTGGCAAGATAGATCTTTTAAGAGAGACAAAGTGTCTAAAGTTTCATTAGCAAAAGCTACTTTCTCTGTAAAATGAACTGGTCACTATGCCCCATCGTCCTGCTTACCATTTTGAACATATGGCCTTTTGTTCTCATCTTATTTTGGTCCCTGAGGGAGAAAGATAATAACTTTCTTACTGTGCATTTTTACTGGAAATTCAGAATTTTTAAAAATGAGATATGTAGAAAATAATTTCGCTTTAAAAACCATAAATAATAGATATCTCTGATTTATGTACTTCTTTCAAAGTAAGTTCAATATAGATATCAGTACTACCTTTATTATACCAGGAAACAATAGCATATAGAAAGATTGAATGCCTTTCATTTAGACTGTGAATGCTGTATTCAAATATCCTTGCCTCTCATGATTACAAAAAATGTGGAAATGAAAGTTTCCTTTCTCAGAGATGGACTGCAAATTAAGAGCTGTATGTGCAATACTTGGAAGGGCTTAATGTATAGTGAGGAATCAACAGGTTTAAATGACATTATTGCACCATGATTAAGAACTAGTTTATTTCAGAGTCAGCGTTTTAACCTTAAATATTATTTCTTCATTCATCACCTTTTACTTCATGGAAAATTAAGTAATTATGCTTTTGGTTCATTCTATATCAAATGCGGCCTCAAGCTGACATGCATATAGGTTGCATCGGTTTGAACACTTCCCACCAATGAATATTGGAAACTTTTACATTGAGAGTTTTGTGAATGTATCATCAACCAGGAACCAAAGCAACACTAGTATTAGCCTGAAATTATGCTCTATATACAATAAAAATATCCAGGAAACATGACTATGTAACCAATCAATGGGGACATTAAATAAGTATGTGAATAACCTTTTAAAACTTTCATCTTGATGCTTGAAATTCAGTCTTGGTGAGAAATTGATATGTGCAGAAACCCGGCCTGCCAGGACTGCCTAAAGATTGGTGAGCAGAGATTGAGGAGCAGACACGGAGGTCATTTTAAAAGAGGGCTCAAGGGGCCTTCTGCTTTTAGTGGACAAAAAACATCTGTCTCACCTCACTTTTATTCAACTTATGTAAGGAAGCAAGCAATCAAGTTAATGGAAACTCATCTGTTTCTCACTCTGTAAAGTGTACCCAGGTAAGTATTTCTCTAAACTAGATCTCAACTGTTGCTGACCTCTTCCCTGGAGTTTGCCATGTGCCAGCATGCTGGCGCATTGCCAAAGAGGGAACTGCTTCTGTCTTTCCTGTCCACAGAAAGACCAACTGGGCCTTGAGCCTTATGACTAGTTTCGCACAATTAACGTTGGTGCAGACTTAGATGGGGTTGACCTTCGAATATAAATCCTATACAGCTGTAACCCACCAAAACTTGGAGCAGCTGAATATCATCAGGTACGTGCTCTCTTACTAAAGGTTAGATAGTGCAGATATCATCTGCCCTCTTCAAATTTAGAAACGGAAGCACACAGCCTGCAGAACATTCAGAACTTCAATAACCAGATCCTGAACTATACTCTACCCACCTGTGAATCCTATGCCAGTGACTTACTCTCAAAGTTAATTAAGCTGGTTTATTCCATGGAAACTTTAAAATCATATTTCATATAAAAATACTATTCACATGTTGTAAGGAAGAAATAGGATTTAGGAAAGTACAGAAGTGAAATTAACTATATCTTAGACTGGGTATCTACTCAGCGTGATTTGGATAGACTGACGATTGTTTGTAAGGCTCTCGGCAATCTGTTGATCTAATGGATTTTGTTGTACTTCCAGAGATAAAAATCAAGTTACCTGAACATTAATAATAAACCATTAAGGGAAATGAATCTCAAAATTACTGTATAAAGAAACAAAATTTTCTCTACCACCAAGACTGTGCAGGCACACATTCTGCAAAATTAATGATGACTTTGAAATTCCGAAAAATGTGTGAATGGGGATACTGACATGTTGTAGAATATACTTGCTTAAGGTACAAAATATAAATGTATGGCATGAAACTTTAAAGACACATTATTTCTGTCATAAACATCAGCACTGTACTTCAAAATTTCATCAGAAAGAACCAAGGTTTTATTGCAAAGCCTAAGAATATATATTACAGAAAAGTGTACTTTGAATTTCTGTATAAGTAGATGAAATTAAGGCTCATTGAGGCTGTTGTTCATAGAGATAGACCCCAGGAGAACAATAGGTTTTATCTACCTTTCCTTAGATAGTGACAATATCCTACTAGTAGGTATTGTTTAGCATAAAACATTTGACACTGTTGGTGAAGGTGGCTTGGGTACCCAGTAGCCTGAGTTGGTGAGTAGGCTATATACATTGTTTAAATTGTTTTCTTGACTTCTGGCGATTTCTGACAATCAGGAAATTCGAGAAGGAAATAAAATGACATTGACAGCTATGGGATGGTCTGCATTGTATTTTACCTTCCAGCTTTTTTACTGTTTCAATAATATATATTTTTGAGAGGGATGGGAGACCTGTCAGGTTACAGATACAACACAAATGAAAAATGACTGAAGTTTTCCTTTTTACATAAATACAGTTTGAAGTATAACTTAGTTAAAATCATTCAGATTCGGGTACAGTTTGAGAAATAAAGTCCATTTAATGTTATATTTCAAAAACTCTTTGCCACATAGTTGAATTTAAGGAATAAGTGACTCTATCTCCAAATTTCATAGTAAATCTACTGTAGCATTATGACACAGCCTCACCAGGATAATGGCACCTGTAAGATGACTGCTAGGTTCCTATTTCAAGAAGTGTTATCCTCCTGGCTAACAGTTATTTGAGAGTTCTTTGAAGTAATTTCCTTCTATTAATATTGTTGAAGGACTCTTGAGTGGTAGGATTTTTGAGATGATGACCTAGGATCAACCATTTAGTTCCTTTATGAGATTTAGAATTGTGAATAAGAATAGTAAATCTCTCTTCCATGATTGGATCAATAATATTAAAACTCAGGAATGCTGGATTGAAGAAACTAAATTTCTCTCTTGAGACAGAAAGAATAGAAATCTTCATTCAAAAAAAAAAAAAAAACAGATAAAGCACCCTGGCCTGGAGGCACCATCTGACCAATATTTGAGTGGAACTCTTCTCAGCTGAGGCCTGTGGATGCACTCCACCCTGCACCTTCCACACCTTGCACCAGGAAAGGAGCCTGGCGTGGGGTTGCCATCTGAGCAGCATTTGAGCAGAACTCTTCTCTGATGAGGCCTGGGCCTGTGTTCCACCCTGGGAGGCCTTCTGAAAGGGAGGGAGCCTGGCCTGGCACTCCATCTGAGCAGCATTTGAGCAGAATTCTTTTTGGGTGAGGCCTGTGGGTGTGCTCCAGCTCACACCTTTGGACAGGGAAGGAGCTCACACTGGGAGGGCCCATCCCTGTCGGTGATTGAGGCCAGCAGTGTGGAACAGCCTTAGGCTCTGTGGTCCTCTGTGTTGGGAGGAGAAGTCTGCTCTCCCCTGACCAGCTACCTGAGGATTGCAGAGCAGTGGCCCCTGCTTAACCACCATCAGCTTCAAGGCTGAGGCCCACACATTTCCTGTCCACAGCCTGAAGACTCTGGTAACACAGGCCAGAATTCTGCCACTATTGCAGGTGTGGTCTGAGCCGTGCACCCCAGCAACTGCCTGGGGTTCATGGGCCCACTGGTCCACACTCTGCTACCATCTTGGGATAAGTTTGATATCCAGATAAACTAGGGTCCCTAGAGTACTTCGTGAGCTGCCTAGGTAGCTTATAGCTCAGCACTTTTCATCCTACATCCATAATGACAATACATAGGAGCAAAATACAGTCCCAGAACACAACTCCACCCACAACGAGTACAGGAGACAATGACATAGGAGAACTAGGAAGTGACATACCTGAAATTTCTGGAATGATCTCCTCTGAAAAAACAACTCCATCAGGCCACAGAAGAGATTAAATCAGAAATAATCCCCCAGGCCAAAAATGAAGTGAAAATAATAATGGAAGAAAAGCTGCACATATATAGAGAAAAAAATAGATAAAACAATAGAAGCACATAGGCAACAAATGGAAACATTACATGAGCAATTTAGGAATGAATTAGAACACATGAAACAGACTCAAAGAGATTGCCAGGAAATGAAAACTTCCAATGAAAGCTTGCAAAACCGCTTGAATGAAGCCGAAGACAGAATTTGAGATCTTGAAGACAGCATTGCAGCTAGTGATTCTGAAAGGAAGGATCTCTTAAAGTCATCAAGGATCCAGGAAAAATCAATCCAACAGCTCCAAGATGAGGCAAAGAGAAATAATATCCGAGTAACAGGAGTCAGTGAAACAGGAGGAGGCAACACAAATGACATAAAAAGATAGGCTGAAACATAGCAGAAAATTTCCCAAGCACAGTAAAAGATACTGATGTGCACTAAACAAGGCATATAGAATTCCACTGATCCACAACCCAAATAAAACCACACACAGACATATAATAGTCAATATCCCCGATATCCAGCAAAAGAGCATAATAGTAAAAGCTGCTAGAGAAAAGAAACAGATCACCTATAAAGGAAAGCCCATCAGAATCATAGCAGATTTCTCAGCAGAAACCATGAAATCAAGAAGAGCTTGGAGTGAGGTATTACAGATTCTGAGAAAAAGCAGCTTCCAATCCAGACTGATGTATCCTGCAAAACTATCCTCCAAATTCAATGGAAAATAAAATATTTCCATGACAAAGAATAACTGAAGAACTTCGTGAGTGTCAAACTAACATTACAAAAAGTACTAAAAGATATTCTAGACAGAGAAAAAAGAGACCACAATCTCAAGAATAGCAATAGAAAGGAACCCTCAAGCAGAAGAAGCAATTAAACAGGTAGCAAAAGTAGGAAAGCAACAGCAAGTAAATAGCATGACAAGAATAAGCCAACATACAACAGTTATAACCATTAATGTAATTGGAGAACAATGAAAAGAGATAAAGAAGACCACTACATACTAGTTAGGGGAAAGCTGCAAGAGGAAGAAATAACAATCCTAAACATGTATGCATCAAATACTGGACCACCAAACAATACAAGTCAAATCTTAACAGATATAAAATCCAAATAATCAATAACAGTATTGTAGCAGGGAACCTAAACACCACTTTGAGGCCAACAGACATGTCAACTGGACAAAAACTCAGCAAAGAAATAACAGACCTGAACAAAATGAATGAACAAATGGACTTAGTAGATGTATACAGAGTGTTCCACCCCACAACATCAGAATATATATTTTTCTCCGCAGCATATGGGACTTTCTCTAAAATAGACCACATTCCAGCCATAGAGCATACCTACCAAAATGCAAAAGAATTGAAATCATCCTATGCATATCATCTGACCACAGTGCAATGAAATTGGAAATTAATGACAAAGGGAACTCCAAAACCTCCATAAACACGGAATTTGACAACAACCTCTGGAACAACAAATGGGTCACAGAAGAAATTAAAGAAGAAATTAAATAATACCTACAAACAAACAAAAATGCAAATACAACTTACTGGAATCTGTGGGATGCAATGAAAGCAGTCCTTAGAGGGAAATTTATAGCAGTGAACTCACACATAAAGAAAACAGAAAGAAAACCAATAAATAGCCTAATGCTGCACCTCCAAAGATCATTAATACCTACTTTGAAAATCTTTACTCCCACAGGATGGAAAACTCAGAGGAAATGGACAGATTCCTAGAAATGTACAAATTACCAAAGTTGAATCAGGAAGATATAAAAATCCTGAACAAGTTAATATCAGTGAATGAGATAGAAAATGTCATTGAAATCTTACCGACAAACAAAAGCCCAGGCCCTGATGGATTCACAGCAGAATTCTATAAAACGTTCAGAGACAATTTAATGCCAACACTCCTCAAACTCTTCAATGAAATTGAAAAGGAAGCAATCCTCCCTAACTCATTTCTAGAGGCAGGTATTATACTGATACCAAAGCCAGTGAAGAATCCAACTAAGAAAGAGAACTATAGACCCCTCTCCATAGTGAACATAGACGCAAAGATATTCAATAAAATACTAGCAAATAGCATGCAGTGAATCATAAGGAAAATTATATACACCATGACAAGGTTGGATTCATTTCAGTAATGCAGGGATGGTTCAATATCCACAAATCAATTAATGTAAAACACCATATCAACAGAGCCAAAGACAAAAACCACATGATCACCTCAGTAGATACTGCAAAACTTTCCATAAAGTTCAACATGAATTAATGTTAAAAACACTAGGAAAAATAGCAGTAGATGGCCTTTACCTCAATCTGATCAAAGCCATCTATGACAAACCAACAGCGAACATCATATTATATTGACAAAAACTGAAAGCTTTCAATTTAAACTCATCAGAAAGTGGACAAGGATGTCCACTGTCACCACTACTATTCAACATAGTTCTGGAAGCATTAGGCAAAGCAAGTAGAAAAGAGAGAGAAATAAAAGGAATAAGGATAAGAAAGCAAGAAGCAAAACTATCACTATTTGCACATGACAAGATACTTTACATGGAAGACACCTAAAAACTCCACAAGAAGACTCCTTGAATTAATTGACAAATTCAGCAGAAAGGCTAGATACGAAATCAACACCCCAAAATCAATAGCATTCCTATACAAAAACAGACAGAGAGAAATTAAGGAAACCATACCTTTAACAATAGCATCCAAGAAATTTAAATATATAGGAATCAATATAACAAAAGAAGTAAAAGATCTATTCAATTAAAACTATAGTACTCTGAAAAAAGAGATAGAAGAGGATTTCAATAAGTGGAAAAACATTCCCTGCTCATGGATAGGAAGAACCAACATTGTGAAAATGGCCATACTGCCAAAATTGTTGTACAGATTCAATGCAGTTCCCATTAATTTACCATTAGCATGCCTCATAGGTCTAGAGAAAACATTCCTTAAATTCATCTGGAAGCAGAAGAGACCCAGAAGAGCAAAAGCAATTTTGGGCAACAAGGACAAGTCAGGCAGAATCACAATCCCTGACCAAAAATTATACTACAGAGCTACTGTAATAAAATCAACCTGGTACTGGCTAAAAAACAGACATGAGGATCAATGGAACAGACTGGAACACACAGACACAACCAAAAACACTCTCAGCCAAACCTAATGTTTGATGAAAGAGCCAAAGAAGCCCACTGAAAAGAACGATAGCCTCTTTAATAAATGGTGCTGGAGAAATTAGTTTGCCATCTGCCACAGACAGAAAATAGATCTAAGTCTATCACCATGCACCAAACTCAAGTCAAAATGGATCACAGATCTCAACATTAAAACAGAAACACTAAATCTGTTGGTAGAGAGAGTAGGTGAAAACCTCAAAGACACAGTGGTAGGCAGAGAGTTCATGAACAAAACCCAAACTACCCATGAAATACTACAAAGAATCAACAACTAGGATCTCATTCTACTGAAAATTTCTGCACATCTAAAGAAATCCCCAGCAGAGTAAAAAGAAAACGCACAAATTGGGACAAAATCCTAGCTGGCTGTCCCCTGTACAAAGGTCTTCTATCTAGAACATACGAAGAATTAAAGAAATGTGAACCACTCCAAACTCAAAGACCCAATCCAGAAATGGGCATCTGAGATGAATACACACTTCTCAGAAAAAGAAATACAAATGCCAAATAAATATATGAGAAAATGTTCTACATCTTTAGTCATTTGAGAAACGCAAATAAAAACAACATTGAGATTTCATGTCACCCCAGTAAGATTGGCCAGCTTTTAGAAATTAACCAACAACAAATGCTTCCAAGGCTGTGAAGAAATAGGAACTCTTCTCCACTGCTGGTGCAGACTGGTGAAACCACTGTGGAGAACCTTTTGGAGATTCCTCAGCAAACTAGGTCTAGAGGTTCCAAAAAACTCACCTATTCCCCTTCTGGGTATTTTCCCAGAAGATCTGAAAACATCATATCACCATGATGTATGTGCATCCATGTTTATAGTAGCACAATTTGTAATAGATAAATTGTGGAAGCAACCCAAGTGTCCATCCACAGAAGACTGGATTAAAAAACTGTGGCATTTTTATATAATGGAATATTATTCAGCTATAAAGAGGGATATATTTGGGGCCTTTGTAGGCAAATGGTCACAATTGGACACCATACTCGTAAGTGAAATAAATCAGAGGTACATGTGCAGGCAACGTATTGTGTCACTGGTGTAAGAACCTGAGGGTGGGAATATAAACTAAGAGACATGAAGGAAGTCTGTTCAAAAGCAAAGAACAGATGGGACAAGGGAAAGGAGAAAAGAAAGAGGCCAAAATGTATGTATGTATGTATGTATGTATATACATATGTGCAGGATGGTTAACATGGTTCTACTATTGTATTATGTCACTTAATGGCAAGGAATAGTTGATGACTGGTTGTTGGATCAATCTTGTATGTCTATATGTGTTCTCCTGAGCATACACTTTGAAGATATCAATATACAATGCAACAACTATTGTTGGTTTTCTGTTGCTTTGTCTATAATTCAATTCCAATTATACTGTTATTGTGCTACTTTGTGTCTCTTTGCTAATGCTTTCCGTGTTTTTTTTTCTTTTGTTGATGTAGTTCTTTTTCTTTCACACTTTAAAAAAAAAGAAGAAAAAATTATATTTAAAAAATGTAAGTAAGTATATATATGCAGCATATCTAACATAGTTGCACTATGGACTTGGGTCACTTTACTGTAAGGAATAGTTGATGATTAATTGTTTGATCAATTTTGCATGTCTATATCTGTGTTCCTGAATATACACTTTGAAGTTATCAATATGTAATACAACAACCATTGTTGATTCCGTCACCTTGCCTGTAACTCAGTTTTGATTGTACTATTCTTATGCTACTTTGTGTCTGTTTGTTAATATGTTTTGTTCTTTTACTTTTAAAATAAAAAAAAACAGTGTGTAGACAGCTATGTACATAATGTTTAATAAATAGAGATTATTAGTGGAATGCAGGTGATGTTGGAAGTTATAAACTGTTGCAGTCAGGGTTTACAAGGGAGAGGATTTAATACAGGCAATACAGGTCACATAATTTATAGGATTATTTTATGGAAAAAAGTAAAACAAAATTTCATAGCAAAACACTAGGAGAACAACAATTGTGTTAGGAGAACAACAATTGTTAAGACATTATATGTTGTTACCTTTAAAGTAGTTGCTCAGGCTACATGATCTGGGCACTAAAATTTTTGCAGTTGATTTTAGCACAAACCTTCCTTCTAAATGCCCTTAGAGGCACTAATTGTATAACTGACTTGCTTTTGTGCCTCTATCCCATTGTTCTTTCCCCTCTCACCTATTCAAGTTCCTCCTTCTTTTGAACAGTTTATTCCCATTTAATAATATCTATTGTACATTTTAGAACGTATTTACTCTTCCAATTTGTCATACCAGAGAGACAATATGATATTTACACATATGAGCCTGATTTATTTCATGTATGAGTATGGTCATCCATTTACCTATAAAAATCTCAAGTTCATTCTTCTTTATGGCTGAGCAGTACTCCACTGTGTAAAAAGACAACATCTTTTTATCCATTTCTTGGATGATGGACATTTGGATTATTTCCAAGTTTTTGCTTTTACAAATTGTGCTGCTATAAACATGGGTGCATATATATTGTTATGGTATAATGTTTGTAATTCTTCTGGGAAGATACCCAGAAGGGCAATAGCTAGATCAAATGGAACTTCCAGTCCTAGTTTTTCTGAGGAGACCACACACTGATTTCCACAGTGGTTGTACCAGGCCACATTCTTGCAAATAGAGAAGTGTTCCTTTTCCCCCACAGCCCCTCTAGCATTTGTTACATGTTGACTACTTGATGGTAGCCATTCTTTCTATGTTGAGATGGAATCTCAGTGTTGCTTTAATTTGCATTTCTTGAATAACCAATGATGTTGAACATTTCTCACATATTTATTTGCCAATTGTATTTCTTCTTTAAGAAGTACGTATTCATCACAGATGCCCATTATTTCATTGGAATTTTGAACTTGGGAGGTCTTATTCTTTTCATTTCTTTAACCATTCTGGATACAAGTCCTTTGAGGGAAAGTTGGCTAAAATCTTCCCCAGTCTATGGATTGTCTTTTCACTTTGTTGGTGATTTCTTTTGATGTGCAAGAGCTTTTTAAAATAAGGTGAGATCCCAGTTGTTGATTCTTTGATGAATTTCCCATGCAGTATGGGTTTCGATCTTGTACAATCTCTCTATACCTATGTCTTCAAGATTTCTACTTTCTCTTCCAGTAGATTTAACATCACAAATCAATAAATGTAATACACCATATCAACAGAGCCAAGACAAAAATCACATGACCATCTCAATAGATGGAGAAAAATTTTTTGAAAAAGTCATCACTCATCCATGATAAAAATCCTATAGAAAATCAGAATCAATGTTCTTTATCTCAATCTGATAAAAGCCACCTATGACAAACAACAGCTGACATCATAATAGACAGACAAAAGTGCAAGCTTTCACTCTAAAATCAGCAGGAAGACAAAGTTGTCCACTATCAGCACTCCTATTCAATATAGTTCTGGAAACACTAGCCAGAGCAATTAGACAAGAGGGAAATACAAATGGAATAAGGGCAGAAAAGAAAGAATTACTATTATTTGCAGAAGACATCATACTCTACAAAGAACATCCTGAAATCTCAACCAAAAGATTTCTAGTCTTAATAACTAAATTCAGTAGCATAGCTGGATACAGTCAACACCTAGAATTAATTTATAATTTTCACCCAAAGAGTCAGTGCAAATGAGTGCAGGAGATCTGTCCACATATTAGCCACCTAAAGAATCCAGCTGAGGACCTGGATCCCACAGTAATTTTGTTCATGTGTCCAGCCAGAGACCTAGAGTCCTTGGCAATGTCCCCCAATAAGGCTAACTGAAGTACTAGAGATCACATGCACATCTTATGCAAATTTGTACCAAGTATCTGTGCTGGGAAGCCCCAAAGGTCAGTGGTTGAAGCTAGAATGTCTGTGGCAGCAGAACGAAACATCTCTGCCAGCAGGCTGAGGGATCTGCACTAGAACCAGGAAGCAAGGCTAAAGATAAGGACCAGAGCTTCCCATAAAAGAACCACAAAAGGTAGGTCCCAAGCTCCTCTGATGATAACAGGCGAGCTCATATAAGCAAAGCCAGCATGACAAGCTTTTCCAGGAGAATCAACAGCACACCCTCTTCCCCACCAGTTCTCTTTTTATGCCGTTGACAACAATCCACAGGTGAGCCTTTCACACCCACCACCACATTGATTCAGCTAAGCCTGGTATTACAAGTTGACCATTTGTTAATCCACCACACAAACCAATTAATTGCTGGATGTCATATTTCTTCTAAGTAAACATATGAAATTTCCATGATGAATTATCTGAATCTTAATGTTGTACAATAAATTCAAATTGGGGTAATTTGGTATACTTGGAAATTATAGATGTTCAAAGACTTCATTTTGGATGATAGTTTCCAAAGCTTTCTTCAGTTCTGCTAATGAAGTAACATTGAATGATTTAATTTTTACCTCATAACTGTCCCTGTTCACTTACTGAGAAAAATTCTAATAAACAATGAAATAACTAAAGGTCAGGCAGATAAGGAAATAAATAATTTTATTGTTGATCACATAACACACACCTGTATCTATACAAGGAGATGCATTTTTAAACACTGCCTCTACAAGGGATGATCAAGCTCTATGAAGAATATTTAAATTTAAAAACTAGTATAGTAATGCGTTGTCATTAATTCCCTCAAATATCCCTCCTCACCTCAAACACACTTATTCTGTAAACTTGACACTTGCTGAAGTAGTTCTGGAAGTCCTCTTTCTTGAACGTCTTTACAAGATGTGATTAAAATTTGATGTGTGCTGTGCCAAAGTGTTATATTAAGAAAAGGCATGCTGATGAGAAAACCACAGTGTGGTGTGTCCTTGTGTTGGTTTAGGGCTTATTGTGCAAAGTGAAACAGTATAATATAGGACACATACTTTACATGATTATTTATAATAGTCACCCAAAGAAATATATACAAAAGAATGCAGGAAATCTGTCCACACACTAAGACCAAGGAATCCAGCTGAGGGCCTGGATCTCATGAAAATATCCTGCATGAGTCCAGCTGACTACCTAGAGCTCAAAATAATGCCTCCCCCTAATCCAACTGGATGCTCAGAGTCCATGACAACATCTCATGCAGTCCTGTTTCATGGATTTGTGCTGGGAAGGCCCAAAGTTCAGTGGTAGAATCTAGGAAGTCTGTGCCAGCAGGATGAAGGATCAGTGCTAGCAGGCTGAGGGATCTGCACTGGAGGCAGGAAGCAATGCACAAAGTAAGAACCAGATCTCCCCTGAAAAGTACCACAGCCATGCTCAGCAACAATGTGGTCCCAGGTTCCTCCAGTGGTGAAGACAGCTAAGTTCTCAAGAAAGTCAACTCAGCAAGTTTCTCCTGGAGACCAACAGCACACTGTCTTCTCCTCTGGAGCCAGGAAGTGATGCTCACAGTGAGGACCAGATCTCTGTCAATGTGAACCAAAGCTATTCTCCAGGCCAACAAGGTCCTGAGCTCCTCGGAGGATGAAAACAGCCACGTTCATCAGGAAAGCCAGCATGACAAGCTCCTGCCAAATAACCAATAGCTTCTAGCAGCTCCAACAGCCTTTCTCCACTCCCACTAGCCATAACTTTTCCTTCTCCTGTTCTACCTCTAAAGCTGCTGGCAACAATCCTCAGGTGAACCTCCCATACCCAGCACCATGCTTACTTAGTTCAGCTAAGGGTTATAAATTGACCACCAGTTATCAATCCCCTGCAGTCCTCATGCAACTTACTTATCAAGTCTGACATCTTGCAATTGCTGGCTCTTCCACAAAGTCAGAATGACCCCAAAAGGTTAACATTTTAAATCCATTCAGGGCATCAAGACAGCTAAGACACTGGTAGCACTATTGAACTTAGGAAAATGGATTTGCACAATTAATTCAGAAAGAGGCAAGTATGATGGAAATAAGTCCGTTCCAAACCATGGAAATTATTTTGAGTGCAACTTAATGGTTATATGTTTTTTATTGTCATACATTTTAACTTAAACATTCACCACATGCTTATCACTCTTAATATGTTAGATTCTGATCAAATTTTAAATAAGATGCTTCAATTTCATAGTATTTCATTGACTGAATAAGCCATGTTAAGCAGTATTTGAAACATTTTAGTTGCTGTAGCTGTGTTAGAGTTTGCATTATTTAAAAAATCCTAACTTTGTCTACTATTGCAACCATATGCTATTATAATTATTGTTACCATATAACTCTGTAAGCTCTGTTAGTTGCACAAAAATGATATTAATTGAATAGACTGGAAATTAAGCTGAAATTTTAATGTAGATGTAGCCATATTCAAACTTTGACAGGTTCCTTAAGTCAAAATCACAAAGGATGGAATAATGTAGTAAGAACCCATTAAGACTGATTAGTGGTTATAGTTTTTAAAGTGAAACAAAGAAGAAACAGAGAGACTAGTTAATGATTTTGCAATAACTGCTTAACTCAAGTCAAGATAAACATATTCACTGCCATTTAAACTGGGAAGCTGTTCTTCAAATCAATCTAATGTTTGAGATTGTTGAAAATCTGAAAAGTAAATCTGCACTTACATGTTTATCTTTTACACCTAACTCTATTAAATTGCATCATCATTTTCTATGCCATATTTTATATAAAACTAAAGAAGAAGGAAACTTAGAATCTGATAGAATAGACTGTGAAAGATTGCATTGTTTACTTGAGGTCTTCAAGGTCTTAAAGAAAATCAAGCCAACTCATTACCAAACTAACATGTTACTTCCTTTTGCATTTTATAAACTGGTAATGCCTTTCTGAAAACTTTTGAATTATGAATGTAATAAATCATTACATTGGTCTTTTTAGAACTGAACTATGGAGGGAAAACTAGTAGGTATTGGAAATCCCATTTGATGTCATTTTACAGTCCACACTGATTAATATTCATTGGCTTTGTCTGAAATTGAAAGAGTATGATGTTTATCAACATATAATGGTGGTTGTTCATTACATTGATTTTTATTATGAGTTTTCACAATTTGAAATAATAACCACAAAAACAACCCGAATGGATTTCTGATTGTTCATTGTTTATAGCATCTGTAGTAAATGTGTTGGCATGACACTCACAACTAACATGATTTATGTAAAATTAAAGGGAAAATAGTACTAATTATAAACATTGTCTATAATGGAGCTTTGTAGTTTACATAATTACATTTTGTAAAGAAAGGAGGCGAGCTTGGTCTAACTTCATTTTTCCATTAGAAAAGATCTGACTGTCTTCTCCCATGGCACCAGCTGCACAGTCTTTGCCCAAGATCAGTGTGCTTCGTTTCAATGGCCTGCAGAGAGAGTTTACTTTCTAAAAGCTGCTTCTTGCAAATGTGCCAAGGGAAGGATAATTTTACTCTCTATAATAACATGCCAAGGGCTAGTCCAGTCCAGAAATTCTGCTTCACAAGCTATGCTCACCCTACCATTGCCACTAGAAATCCCAGTCTCAAGTAAAAATGCATTCTTAAAGTCAAACCCTACCCAATGAGTTTTATCTCATTACACTGAATATTAGTCATATATATGTATGTGACTAATATTTAGTATGGCATTTAATCTTTCATTTTCAATTTTTGTATGGAAGAAAATATATATTAATAGAGAAAAATGGACACATAATAATATAAACATGAAAATGGCCAAGTTAAATGCATTGTATTTTAATCTTTAAAGTTGCAATGCAAAGTTTTTAAATAATATTGCAAATACTGAAAGATGTGTCTTTTCCTGAAAATAATATGGATCAGCATAATGTAAATAGAATTTTTCCAGAAAGATTTTTATAATGAAATTATATAGGTATCACTATATTATGCTGATTTTATTTCCTTCAGGTTTGTACTAAGGAGTAGAATAGCTAGGTTGTATGCTAATTCTATTTTTAGCTTTTTGAGGAACAACTGTATTGATTTTCATAGGAGCTGGACTAATTTGCATTCTTTTTTTAATTTTAAATAGTTTGCATTCTTGCCAGCAGTATAAAAGAGTTGATTTCTCCTTTTATTCTCCCCAGAATTTATTCTTTCATGTATTCATGGTGCTAGCCATTCTGCCTGTATTTTGAATTAAATTTCTAATGGCTAAAGTTTTTGAACATTTTAATACACTTATTGGCTATTTTTACTTTTTTATTTTAAAGATAAAAGGATAGAAACAGAAAAACACACATATATTTACAAAATAACACAAAAGCAATACAAGCAATACTGAATTGCAGACAAGGTGATAGGAAATTAACAATGGTTGTTGTATTACCTATTGATATCTTCAAATTGGTTACTCAGGTAAACAAATATAGACATGTAAGATTGATAAAACAATTAAACATTAACTTTTCCTTTCAATAATGCAACAGAAGTCATTAGTACAACTATGTTAATTATCCTATGCCTACATATATACAAAATTTCCCCCTTCTTTCTATTTTTACTTTTTGAGAAAGGTAAGCACTTCTTTTTTTGAGAAATGTTCAATTCTTTTGCTCACCTAGTGATTGGGCTATTTGATGTCCTTTGGTATAAAGTTTTCTGAGTTCTTTATATATTTTAGATATGATGTCTTTGTTGGAAGCATAGCTGGCAAAGATGGTCTCCCATTATATAGGTTATCTTTTCATTCTGTCAGTTGCTTTATTACTGTGTAAAGTTATAAATTGTATTCAATTCTATTTGTTGATTCTTCGACTATTTCCTATACTGTTGCTCTTCAGGCAGTCTTTGCCTGTACCTATGGTTTCAAAGTTTCCCCTTCCATTCTTGTAGCAGTTTCAGTTCCCACACCTAGGTTCACTCCATCTGGAATTGGTTTTCATACAAGATGAGAGCCAGGAAAATAATTAAACCATCTGCAAGTGGATATCCCGGTTTTTCTAGCACTATTTGTTGAAGACTCCGTCTTTTATTTGTTTTTGTCTCTTTTGTTCATATCAGTCTGTTGTATGGGCACTGGTTTCAGTATGTATCCTCTGTTCTACCATGCTGCTTTTGTAGCTAGAGCTTTGTAATATAATTTGAAAGCAAGTATTGTAATGTCTCCAACCTTTCACTTTTTGCATAGGATTGTTTTCACTAGTCCTACACTTTTGTGTTTTCATATGAATTTTAGGATTATTCTACAGGTCTGTGAAAAGTGCATTGGAATTTTGCTGGGGATTTCGCTGAATCTGTGGATCATTTCTGATAATGTATCCACTTTAGCAATGTTTGTTCTGCGGATTCATGAGCATGGAGATATTGTCTTCAGTTTTCCTTCAGTGTTTTGTAATTTTGCCTATAAATATCTTGCATTTGCTTGGTTCAGTTGTTTGCTATGTGTTTTAGTGTTATTTTGGGGGGAACCATTGTTAATGGAGTTGTTTGCCTAATTTCTTTCTCAGTTAGAAAACTATTCTTGTGTAGAAAAACTTGATTTTTTTTCTTGCTGAGATTTTATGCTGGGAGTACGGTAATTCTACCTAGGATTCTTTTGTTTTCAAATACACACGTAAATCGAAGAGAGCATTATTAAACAACAATAGGTGAATTTGCCACAGTAAAACATAAGATAGAGTATGAGGAAAATATCTGATAACGTGTGTGTGTGTGTGTGTGTGTGTGTGTGTGCGCGCATGTGAGATACTGGAGATTGAATTCAGTATTTTTTACAGTGAACTACACTCCCAACATTATGTATGTAGGCATGTATGAGTCTCAGTTACTTTTGCTTGTTGCTGAGACAATATACCCAACACTTAAAATTAAGGAGGAGAGGTTTATTTCAGGTCACAGTTTGTAGAGATTTCAGGCAATAATCAGCTCCCTCCGAGGCAGAGTGGAATAGCAGAGGGGAAAGACATAGCAGAATAAGTTGGTGGCAGGCAAAAAATACCAAAAGCAACTAAGTGACCCACCAGCACAAGCATCTTTCTTTCTCTTATGTCTTATCCAAGATATCGCCCATGGTAGCACTCACACCCTTAAGCCTAGTACCATTAGTCCTAGCACTGCACTATGAATCAGTCCTGTGTCACACACCCTAGATCCAGCCACCTCGGAAAACCACCAACTACGACCAATTGAGGCTTTGGGGACCACCTAGACACATCCCAGCACAATATGTATTCATTTATTCTTATTCTGAGACAATGTTTCGACTAAGTAACTAAAATTGCCCTGGATTTTCTTCTACTCAGGATCTTTCTGCTTCACTCTCACTGAGTACTGAGATTACAGGCATGCTACACCTTGTCCAACAGGATAACAATCCTTAATTAAATAATTTTATTAATAAAGTTATATTAAAAGTTAATAATAGAAAATATTATCAAAGGGAAATATAAAACATGAATGAGATTTAAAATATATAATTCATATTTTTTCTTGGCACTACTTTATAAAGCAAAAAAAAACCCCAAAATGAATAGTTAACTAACATTTGTAGCTTTTAAAGCTATGCAGGCTTTAGAAGAGAAGAATACTGCAATTACAAAGCTATTTAGAAACATAATGCTAATCCTTTCTTTGGGGATTAGAGAAAGAAATTAACAAGGTAAAATCTCACTACTCCTTGGTGAAAGTTTTTAATTACTTCATAATGTAACCTGCTCTAGTGAACATTTAATTATTATTAAATGCTAACAACATGTATGTGTCAGTAATATTTTCCCACTAAGAATCATGTTATAATATGCCTGGAAATATATTTAGAGCTAAAGTTTCTCGTGAAAGCTGTGCTTCTTCAAAATCACTGTTGAAATATGCATATTTTCCCCTTCAATAGTGATTTGGAAGAAGCATAGTTTTCAAGAGAAATTCAGTTGCAAAAATATTTTCAAGCATATTAAAATATGATTTTTAGTGGGAAAACATTACCAACACATCTTCAAAATAAAACTAATCACTATTGATTAGGTACAGACCCAGAAGAAAATATTTTATAAAGGACAAATATTGTTATTTTAATAGCATTACTTTTAAAATGGCAAATCTTAGAGACAAACTAAAGATTAGACTTTCACTGAATTATAATGAAATGTGAACTCATCATTTGTCCATATCATGAAAAGTAGTGGAGACTAAATTGCTATATAATGACTGATAATAATGCATGTATTGCAGTTTAGCAAAGTCTGAGTAATTTACATTATACAGAGCTAAGACCTAAGACCAAATATGATTGTGTACTCAGAATAAGATAGAATTTGAGTCATTTCTATTGAAAGAGTTCATATCATTTTAAACAATCTATATAATCTTAAATACAGATCTACTTATTCACCAAACATGTGTGTCTAATCTCCTAGTAGAAGTTAATGTCTCAAGATCAGTATGCCATGAACCAGAAGTCACAGTCTATCAGAGATGACAGCAGTCTGTTTTATAGTTTCAATGTCATGTAATAAAAGGCTTGTCTGTGCTATTGCTTTTCCTCAATAGCATTCTGTTTCTTCTATGAGACGTGTCTTGTTAGCATTTGTCATTTCATATAATTGACTTTGTCAGGTTTTTCTCTGATCTGGATTCTCTGTATTCAATAATTTGTTTGTTATGCATTTGAAGACTGGTCAAAACAGAACCTCTGCCAAGTAAGTAATCACCTTATTGATTAATCCAAGGATGGGCTTGTATCCTCATTAAAGCTACTATTGTCCTAGTTTATGGTTCATCTACCAAGTGCCAAATGTAAATGGATCTGTTTTTTGTTGTGTTGAAAACCTAGAGGAAAAAAAAAAAAAAAAAAAAAAAAAAGAAAACCTAGAGGAGAACATGTTAAAATATTTTTTTGTCTTGATGCATAATTTTGTCCCTACATTTTTCATTGTTTTAACATATGAATCAACTCTTAATTCATGAGTCGAAATAAGTTGCTGAGATGAGCATCTATTTATTTATTTACTTTCTACCTGATTACCACATGTATTTTAAACCTACAACACATGAAAAAAAGATGTTTCCTAAAGGTTCTATGTAAGGTAGATTCTTGATTGATCCTAGAATTTTAAAGAAAACTCTTAGATGATAGAAACGGTGAAAAAAATAAGCATTACTAATGCATAATTGCCTTGGAGATATTCACTTTTCTTAAAATATCTCTCTTAAGAAAATTAAATCAATAATAGAAATTCAGAAATTATTTAGTTGACCATATATACCCATTAGTATGGTCCACTAATAGAATGAATTCAGAAGTATTTACATGGAAAGCTTCCACTGTGAGGTTCTACTCTAAAAATTTTCCATGAGAAGAGGAAGTGTGTTAATCAGTTTTTCATCCACGAGACAAATTCCTGAGAGGAAAAATGCTTACTTTGGCTTACAGTTTTCAAGGTTTCTGTCCATAATCAGTTGGCACGATTGCTTTTAGGCCTCTGTAGTGGAGAAACATCATTGGAGAATGGAATGGAAGAGGAATCCTGCCCATGTCAAAGCATCTACTAGCCACCTATTCAACTATGAACACCTTGATAAATTAACTAATTGTTCAGGTCAGGGACCTGTATGACTTCTTTAGGTCCTAAAAGCCAATCAGGTGACAAACAAGCCCTCAACACAATGAGGCTTTGAGGGTTTTTTCTAGTTCCTAACCAACATACATGCAAAGAACTGCTTCAACTGTACCTGAATGAAGGTATGAAATCCCTCAGGAATACAATAAGACTGCACAGATTACAGTAAAAAATTTGAAGAAGCAAACTTCTGTGGTAGATCTCCGTAAGTCCATACTTAAGAGAAGATTCAGAGAAGCCAAGGATTACTCTCTCCTAAAAGAGATTCAGAATTGATTCAACATTTTCTATGAACAAAAACAATTACCTACCAACCTACACATTCATAAAAAAATTTGATTTTGTAGTACAACTCATAAAAATTTCCCAAATAAATGATTGACAATTTATTCTTAAAGTTAGTAGCAATTGTTTGTATATGCTTGCCTTTACCATCTATCTTTTAAACTTTAGCATTTCTAAACATAGATAGGGCAAACTAACTTTGAAAATAAAATTAACATTGTGAAACACAGTTGCAGAGATTATGACCTCAACATATTAAACCTGAAAGAAACACAGTGCTAAAAATGATAACAAGTGCAAGTGCGGAATCTTATGCTAGAATCAGACACCTGACAAGTAGAAACATCATTGATACTACATTTATATCTGAAAAATGAAAGAATACAACATCTTCACAAAGTGACAAAAAATAAATAGGTAGTAGAAATTACCTAATTCCGGATGATGGGAAGATGGCGACCAGGTGAGCAGCAAGGGAGCGATCCTCCTTAATAAACACCACCAGCTCGAGACAGACTTGGGGAGCGTGAAAGCCGGGACCTCGGCTGGGAAGTTCAAACTGGGCGTATTTCTCTGAGATGCCGGGGGAGATGCGGTAGGGCGGACCAGGCTGCCTTGGCGAGACGTGGGAAAGCCCCAGACGCTGGGAGCCAGGGACGATCCGCGCGGGGAGGAAGCTTGGCTCGGTCCAAGTGCCCTGGGAGCGCAGCCAGCTCGATCCCTCCCACCTCCCGAGCCGGTGCAGCTTTCCGGCGACTCCCGACAGAGACCGGTTTTTTGGCGGCGGCAACACCCGGCGGTCCCACATTTCGCGCGTATCGGGCAGGCCGCGCGGAGGGCCCCAAACGCCGGGAGCCAGAGACGATCAGCGCAGGGAGGAAGATTGGCTGGGTCCAAAAGCCCTGAGAACACAGACAGCTCGGTCCCTCCTGCCTCCCGAGCCGGCGCAGCTCTCCGGCGACTCCCGACAGAGATCGGCTTTTTGGCGGCGGCAATGCCCAGCAGTCCCACATTTCGTGTGCATCGGATGGGCCGCACAGAAAGCCCCAAAGGACAGACTGGCACCTTGGAACATTCCTGCCTGCAGGGACTCCAAAAACTGGTGAGATATCGGCGCTCGTGACCAGATCACCGAGTGGGGGAGGAGATCCATCCCTATACCTGCAGGGAACCCTGGGAGGGCGGGGGAGCGGTCTTACACACCTCACCCAGGTCAATAGGTAGGGAGTATCTAACCAATATCTGTACAGCCTTTTATGCGGAACTCTCAGCAGAAAGCTTAAGGGACATTCCCCCAAAGAAAAGTCATTGGAGCAACCTCTGCAGCAGACCTTTGCCTGCTGAACTGACTGGGGAATCTACTGCTCAATATTTTGAATCAGATACCCAAAAAAAAGGAAGACAGAAGAACAAATCTCAGCAGAAAGCTTAAGGGACATTCTCCCAAAGAGAAGGAATCATTGGAGCAGCCTTTGCAGCAGACCTCCGCCTGCTGAACTGCCTTTAGAATTTATAGCTCCACATTTTGAATCTGATACCCAAAAATGGGAAAACAGAGGAGCAAAATGCAGTCTCAAAACTCAACCCCACCCAGAACAAGTTTTGAAGATGAAGAAACAAGGGAACCAGGAAGCCTCATAACTTCAAGATATGAAACGATTGCATCCGAAATTAAACAACTCCAACAGGCCATGAAAGAGCTTAAAGCAGAAATAACCCACATACCCACAATGATTTCTCAGATAAAAAACGAGATGAAAACAATG
>PVLD010004450.1:0-125079 GCA_004027595.1 Dinomys branickii
TCCCACGTCTCGCCCCGGCAGCCTGGTCCGCCCTACCACATCTCCCCCGGCATCTCAGAGAAATACGCCCAGTTTAAACTTCCCAGCCGAGGTTCCGGCATTCACGCTCACCAAGTCTGTCTCGAGCTGGTGGTGTTTATTAAGGAGGTTCGCTCCCTTGCTGCTCACCCGGTCGCCATCTTCCCCGGATCCCTCTCTCTCGCCTTTTTTCATTTGGAATGATAATAGATTTGCCAAATATTGCAACGACAGCAAAGATAATTTGGAATGATTTTTTTCTACTCTTTCTGTGTGGTTTCCCCCACTCATCACATCTAACTTAATCATAGTTCTACATCAAAACCAGGGGATTGATGCTGGCACAGTGCACATGTATAGTTCTGTGCCACCTTATCACACACGTAGATGCATCAAAATACAGAACTACTTCTTCACCCCCAAAGTTCTCCCTCTTGAGATCTGCTACGGCTTGGGTACGTGTCCAAAGGCCCACGTACAAAATTCCTGCAGTGCTGCTTGGAGGTCAGGGAACCTTTAGGAGGTGGAGCCTAGTGGGAGGAAGTGAGGTCATTGGGGGCGTGGCCAAGAAAGGGCAATTGGGACCACAGCACTTCCTCTGCCTTTGTTTCCTTTCTGCTGTGAGGTGAACAGCCTTGTTTTACCTCTTGCTTTCCCATGTGATATTCTGCCTTCCCTCAGGTCCCAAAACAACAAAGCCAAGTGGTCATGGATGAAAATTCTAAAACTGTGAGGCCAAATAAACCTTTCCTTCATATAAGTTGATCATCCTCTGTGTGTTCTTCAATCTATACTTTTGTCATTTTGAGAACACTGAGTATTATTGTATAGTACATGATGTACCAATACTGGTTGCTTTCATTTAATTAATGCACCTGAAGTCCATCCAAGACATTGTGTGTATCAGCCATTCTTTCCTTTTCATTGGTGAGTGGTGTCCATGGCATGGAGACTAAGGACATTTTCATTGTTCTCAGTTTAGGGCTTGCACACAATCTTTGCTATCCTTTTGTTATTTCCATGTAGATAGCGACTGCCTGTCAAGTATTTTTAAGAAAAGAAAATCTTTTTGGAGAAGACTCTATCCATTGGTTCCTCTGCCTAATCAAAGCTTCAGTTCAACCCAGAGTGAGTGACAATGTGGAGAAGTGGTTTTCTTTTCAAAACCAGTTGTGCTATTTTGGCTTTTGCACTTAGACCTCTTGTTCTAATTCCTGCTTGTCAGTCAGGGCCTTGTCCTGGGTGAATGCACTAGATTTCACCTCCACAGAGGTGCTCCAGTAGAAGTCTTGATCATAAATAGAAAAATCAGGCTTAGTTATTTTAAATTGGAATGTTAATTTAAAATGACTATATTGTTACAAGAGCTGTGGTGCCCATTCAGGAAAGACTTCAAGTTATTTCTGGCAAAATGTATTGACACTAACAGCCTTTAGAACTCAGTGCACCAGGGGAACCGGACCTACTTCAGCTGTTTGACTGCAAGTCTGGGTCACCAAGTTACTTTTGCTAAAGAAAAAAAAGTCACAGGCTCATTTTCCAAATGAATGTAAGGGTCACTATTTTGTTAGGCCTGTGTGTGTTTGAGAAGGAGCTCCTGTGTGCTGACTGGGCTGGTTTTACCTTGGTCCTAGCAAATTTGTAGATTTGCCTCACATTTTTGGCATGTAATAATGAAGATTGTCATGGGTTTCCTTTCTGTAAGTAACTTGGCTTAGCTTTATGTTTGAAGAGTTCATATATTTGCATAAAGCCCAAGTTGAGGTGATTATATGGTAGACATAAAAATGTAAATATTTACATATTACAGGATATTTTACAGTCTTTCAGGGTGAAAATTGTATTTACTATGAGAAATAGAACTTAGGATGAGCATATCTTTCTTTTTTCTTTTTCTTTCCTTCATTCTTTGTTTTCACTTAAAATGTGCAAGAAATAGAAAATTTTGATAGTTAAGTAATAATCAGAATCTTGTCTATGTTACAAAGGCTCTAGGTCTTCTTGTTTTGTTGAGGGCTTTGGGTTTTGGTTAACATTGTTTTGTGGGGTTGAGACTCCTCCCTCTATCTCCTCTGCTCCTAGATCTGAATGCTCCTTAACATAGGATGGGAGCTGACAGGAGAGGATGGTGCCTGTGTGTGTGTATCAGGAGGAACTAAAAATGCTTTGTGCACTTTAACGAATCCCTGATTTTCCTCCAGTTAGGTGGAGGAAGGTGAGCTACACATGGGCCCAGTGGATCTCTGTGTGACAAGCATTGAGTCACAGAAGTGAGTCACCTGCAAGACAAGGAGAGACTGGCATTCTCAGACTAGTGTTTTTTGCATTTGTTTTTGCAACATCTCAAGCTCTCTTCTGGTTCCTCATGAAAGTTGGGATTACAGACATGCACCACCATCCTTGGCTTATGACACATTTAGAACAAGCCACTCCACGGCTCTGTTATACCTCAAGAAAGTTTGAGACATATTCTTTTATGCATCCTCCCTCCCTCCCTTCCCTCTCTTCCTACCTCATCTTTGGATGGGCCAAATCCTAGAACTAACCTGCCTCCTTAGCACAGTAGGCAGTGCATCAGTCTCACAAGTCCTAGAACTAGGCCATTTAAGGAGAAGGGGAGGGGGCATCCAGAGATCTCTTTTTCAAGGGAAGTTGCTGGTCAGAATTCTTAACCTTCTTTAGTAATATCTGCTGCCATCTCACATTCTAGTAACTAAAATCTTTTATTAATTAGCCTTCTGCACACCTGCAGTGTGTGAACTGATCCTGGAAAGGCTGACTCAGGTGTGAGCCATCCTCATGTGGCTCAGAATGATTGAGGGACAAAGTTTACCATGCTTATAACGGCAGCATTGGTGTTGATCCTGCTTCTCCCTATTGGAATCTCTTGAATAGCAGACACCTCTGCGACCAGCCCAAGTGACCATCTACTGCCCAATAATGCATGCAGCAGTGCAGTTCATTTCACTGATCCCAGTTGCAGCAAGACTTCTAACCCTTGAGCCAATTGAGGGATACTAGGACCTGGCTGTTAGCACAGGAAACATTTTGAAGCAATGGCAGGGATCTGGGAGAGATAGCCTTCCAGCTGGGAAGGAAGGCAGCATTTACTGCATTGGCTTAAGCCCTTTAATGCATATAGTTTTATTTATCACTGAGAAGTAACACCTGACAAATAAGAGGGGTTTCACCAGGGTAGGTCTTGGGTAATGTGGTTTGAGAAGATATATTGAGTGTTTGCACTGATAATTAATAGAAAAGGCGAAAATGGCCAAGGGATAAGGATGCTTCCTGGCTTGAGAGAGGCTGATCAGGGATTTAATGATGCTTGTAGGCACCCAAGTTATCTCTCTCTGCATGTGCAGTATCACCTTGATCCTGGGGTGGCCATCCTTGTGGGCACAGCATGATGGCCAGTACTGTTGTGCTAGTGGTTCATCATCCATGTCCAGGTAGCGAGAGTGAGCAAGAGAGCTTATTTCCACCACTTCCAAAACAGCAACACACCTTATTTTCCAGAAGCACTTTACCCATTCCAATTCATTGATCAGAACTGAGTTATAAGACCAAGCTTCGACTCTTATAGGAAAGATGAAATTACCCTCCTAAGTCTTGATTTTTAAAAATGTACTGTGGGAGATAGGAATGGGGTCAGTTGGGGTTATAGAAGCAAGGTATAGGAAAGTGGAAATGTTGGGAAGAAGGTGAAAACCTTGAGCTATATAGAAGTGAAATTAGGTTCTAGTTTGATCCATAAGGTAGTAATATCTAAAAAGAGACAGAAAAAGGTGTAAACAAGTTTTCCTTTGGCAAGGGCAAAACAGCAGTCACCTGGAATGCTCACTTAGACTTCACTTCTATGTTCCTACCTATTTGGTGACCTTAGACATTTTCAGTATATTCAGAATTGTACCCATCATCCATTTCTTCCACCTCATCAAACATACTCTTCCTCCTGGGTTCTCTGATTTGTCCAGTGACACCCCATGTATAGATAGACATCCAAACAACAAAATGAAACCTTTTTCTAGCAATCTCTTGTGCCCTTTTATCTTAGTCCATTTTCTGCTGCTCTAACAACATAAAAAACTGGGTACTTCAAAAAGAAAAAAATATTTATTTTGTTTACATTTCTGGAAAGTAGGAAGTCCAAGAATATGGCCTTAGTATCTGCTCAGTATCTTGTGAATGCCTTCCTTTGGGTTGTGATATGGCAGAGGCCATCACATGGTGAGACAAGCAAAAGCAAGACAAGAGAAAGAAGGGGAGGCCAGACGTACTTTATAACAACCTACTTCTGCAGTAACCAATCCATTTCCAAGAGAACTAACCCAGTCTCTTGGTGAGGACATTGGTCCCTCTCAAAGGTCCTAATGCCTCTCAATACTGTTGCATTGGGTACCAAGCTTCATTATGTGTTTTGGTGGTGGACAAACTACATCCAAACCATAGCATCCTATATCCTAATTTTTTTTTTTTTGGTATCAGGAATCAAACTCAGGACATTATGCTTGCCAGGCAAATCTTATATTCTAGAGTATCTCTGAAATTCCTCCCCATAAAGAGATGAAATTTACTTGGCAAAATGAAAGTTGATTTCGACATAGTTGGAACCACCTCGAAGCATGTTTCAAACCGTCTACAACTACCTGTCATTTATGTAGACTCTATTTCACATGGGCCGCCTGGCCACATCAAGAATCTGTGTCATCCCATAAGCAAGTTTAGTCATTGTGGTTTTCTTCTCTTTGTGTGTGAGACAGCTGAGCAAATGCCAGGGTGAATACCGAACAGGCCAAGGGTTTCAACCGGTAATTTGACAAGATAGGTTTGGGTACAGATGGTGGTGAGGGTTGGTAGAACTTCATGGATTTTCTGCAGTTTAAGTTGGGTTCGCCTGGGTTTTCTACACATATGGGGTTGTAAAAATGGAATCTGAAAATGTTGCCACCTGGTGTGAGTCAACATAGTACTTGTACTTTTTTAGCCAAGTGCTATACAAGCTCATCAGACAGGTTTGGCATGAGAAAAAAAAGAAGTTGAAAAGGAAGTTGAAGTTTGGCTTCATCCCATTCATAATTTAGACCAGTGATGGCAAACTTTTCAGAGCTTTCAGTGATAACAAAAGACTGGCTGCAGCATATGTGCCATAGGCTCATCGCCACTGGCCTGGACCTTAGGCTGTCAGACCTGGTTTTCTTTGGTT
Source organism: Dinomys branickii (assembly GCA_004027595.1). Taxonomy (NCBI): domain Eukaryota; kingdom Metazoa; phylum Chordata; class Mammalia; order Rodentia; family Dinomyidae; genus Dinomys; species Dinomys branickii. Next base: position 5,225 of record PVLD010004450.1, read on the forward strand.
CTTGTTGTATTCATTTCCTAGGGCTCTCATAACAAAGCACCAAAAATGTGCAGCTTCAACAACAGAAGTGGATTGTGCCATAATTCTGGAGGCAGGAAGTCTGACATCAAGGTGTTGACAGGGCCATTCTCCCTTTGAAGTTCTGGGGGAAGATCTTTTCTGCCTTTTCAGTTTGTGGTGACTCCAGGGGTTCCTGCACTTATGGCTATTTAATTCTGGCCTTTGAGCACATCGCCATGTCTTCTTTTTTTGGGCTCTCATACGCATGTTGGTTATTGCATTTTAGGGTTTGCTTAAATAATGTAGGAAGATCTTATCTGACACTCTTTAACTCAGTTATATCTATAAAGGTCATTTTTCTAAATGAGGTCACATTCACAGGTTCTAAGATATGGACTTTTTTTTGGCTGTCACCATTCAACCATGGTGCTTCTCAGATGATGGATTTCAAGATATTTAAGAAAGACGAGACAACATTTAGTAATTTCTCAGCCTCTGAATCCAAGGATTGGAACCACCACCAAAATGAATTGCTTGAAGGAAATGATCTCAGACGTCAGCGACAGGCTCTATCCCACAGAATCATCATGTTTCCTTATTTTTTTATTTATTGCAATCTGAGCTGTCTTATGTAGAAGAAAAAAGGGGTAACAGTGGTAGCCACTCATTTTTGTGGATTGTATTTTCTGAATATTCCTTGACTTCAGTGCTACTGCTGCTGCCTTACGAAGTCTCAAGTCATTTCTTGCCTGGATTATGTCATCCCCTCCACTTTCTTCCTGGCTTTTTTCTCCATGTTGTATTTGGTAAACTTCATGAAACTCCAGCCTGGTGTTCTTCACCTAGTGCGAAGTAGCTTTAGCTTGTTTTTGTAGGGCTGTCCTTCTCTACTCTGCCTTCTTTCCTGCAAACTCCTTTGCTTTTTGGCTTCTGGCTAGGTTTGGCCTATAGGGAGCAAGTGAGGAGATGAGAGCAACATGGGGATTATTTGTCTCCTTAATTCTCTGTGCGAAGTTCACCTGAGCTGGCCGCATCCTATGACTGATCTGACAGCTCTCATGATGTGGTCTTCATGTGACTCCTCCAGATTTCAGTAAGTTTCTCCCCTTACCTTCCCAAGCCCAAGGGTGGAAGTGGGGTGCCTTGTGATTTCTATACACTACCCACAACTTGGAACATAATCCCTTTATAAACTTCTTGAATTACCAATTTTAATGTACCATATGTTTCTTGCCGTGACTAATATATCTGTGCTCGAAGTGTGTCATTGGCTCCATTTTGACCAGAGGATAAATGCAACACCCCATCCTGGGGAGCAAGATTCCAGCTTTAAGGGCTGGAGGTACAGCTCAGTGGGGTAAGTGCTTGCCGCTAAGCACTAAGGCCCTGAGTTCGATCCCCGGTCCCGGAAAAAAAAAAAAAAAAAGATTCCAGCTTTACTGCCAGCCTTCTTACTCCCTGATGTGCACGCGGCCCTCCCCAATGCCCACAAACTTCCAGCTTTCTGATTATGTTGTGTCCTTTTTCTTCTTGGAGAGTTTACAAGTAATGCTTTGTTTTCTGACGCACATGCCTGGACATTATCTTTTTTATTCTTGAACATTACCCATCACCTGTTATTTGTGTCCGACTTCCCCCTGTAGCGTTAGTTGCTTCCTTCCCTGTGTTCTTGTATCACATTATACACAGGTCTATGAGAGTGCTCGCCACCACTTTAACTATTTGTATGTCTGTATGCCAACTAGTCTCAGAACTCCTCTACTGCCTGGCCTTTCCAGTATTCTGCTTTTCTTTGATCTCTTAATGCCTGCTGTTGTTCCTGGTAGATTTAATAAATATTTTTGAATGATTACATTTTATTTATGCATTGTATTATTTCTTGCAGTGTTCATACCAGCAAGATTATTGCAATAAAATACCACCTTCATCTCTGCAACTGTGCACATCATATTTTGTTTTGATGAATGTTATTTTGTGTTTTCCTCAGGATAATTGTGAAAGATGGTAGATGGGAGATGGATTCCTCTCTGTCACCTAGATTGTTAGTGGCAGAACTGTGCCAAGAATCTAGAGCTCTTGATACTGATTTGCTCTACTTTTCATGAGACCCTTTTGCCTCCTGAGATGCCAGATTTAAAAAACAACAACAAAACCCAGGGGCAGCCTGAACTAATGAGCACTACCCCAAGGGCCACTTGGATGGGAAACTTCAAACTGCCATAGAGATAACTCCATGTGATTATAAACACATGTCAGGAAGGATATTTGGAAAATGTGTGTTGTCAGAAAGGTCCTAACGAACGGAACTGGTCACATTACCGGAACCTAACTTCCTGTTGCAGGAGAATTATGTCTGATGTAGACTCCAGGGACTGTCGGCAGAACATAACACTTGGATTAAAATTAGGATATGAACATCAAAAAGAAGTATTCCACGACCCTAGGGAAGGGGTGGTAACCAATGGAGGAAGGGACGAATTGTTGCTGTAATTCAAACCATATCCCATGAGAAAGTAATTTATAGGCAACAGCACCAATAAAGATAAATTCAAGAGCATTTAGGGCAATTTCTGTTATGTCAGTAGAAGGCTTAAAGGTTCTTCCTTTGGGGAAGGAATATTACACTGAAAATACTGCAAATCATGCAGCTTATTGGTAAGAACATTCCCAAAGATACCATCAGAGAGTTTCAGAAGTACAAGGGATATCAAAAGTCATCTGATACTAGGCTTTGGACTTTTGGGTCTTTTCCAACAGGAAGGGAAAAAAAAATGAAATCTGAATACTCCAGTTGGTTGAGGGTCAGGGCAGACTAAGTTTCAGATGTGGCAGATAAGCAGCCCCTACTTGATCTTGGCAAATTCATAGGTGACAGAGAGCATCAGGAGATGCTTGTGGGTCTGTGTCACAACCTCAGAGGCCATCACAAAAGACCCTTGGCTAACTGAAACAACTATCAGTTGTTTGGATCTCTCCCTGTACTTCACTGAAGCCAATGAGGTCAATTAACCACGGAGGAAAGAAATAAAGAAAATGCATTTCTATGCTCCAGCTTTCTCTGTTAAACCTTCTCTTCCAGTGTTCTCAAACTTAAAATTGTGAAAGAAATGTAAAAGGTGTCAGAATCAAAACGAAGTCTCTTGTGTCAATCCTAACAAGAAAAAAAAAAGTGAATAACTCTGGGAGATTATGATGAAAGAGTTCTTACATGTGACACGTGATTACACGATAGTAACCGTCACACAGCACTGTCAGAACCACAAACTTGCACACAGGCCACCACAACCTCGTGCAGAAGTTATTTCTGCAAGGACATCTGCCCACAAACTGTCTGTTCAACCTCGGGCCCATGACACTGTTGTTATTAATCACTGTGACCAAGGATTATTGTTTCAAAACATCTGCTGCAATCCTTTCCATTTTTGTTTTTAAAAGTTCCTTGCTGCAGTCTCTTTGGATATGCCCATGGTTTACTATTGTGCGTGTATTCCTGTGGCAGTGTTCAGCTATTCCCAAATAAATATCAGTATTCTTTGCAAGATCTCTCCCTCTCTGACTGTTTTTCTATTTAGGTTAATACAATGTTCCTATCTCTTGCCCTGATGATTCCCGTACTGGGAATTTATCTTAAGGATATAGTAAGAATTGTAGACAAAGATCTAGAAAGAAGTCTAACTTTCTAATAACAAAGGAAACATTAATTAAATCTGATTATAGAATCCTCTGTGGTTATTTAAATCATGGGTTTGAAAAACATTAACTGGCTTGAAGATGCTTATGACATAAATCAGAAAAAAAAACATACAAATCCATACCTATATAAATATCTTTGTCTGGCTTTTTGAAAATCCTTTTCTCTGCCTAGATACCTATCTCTATAAATAGAAAAATATCGGAAGGAAAACCTTCAAAATGTTAATTATGGTTGTGTATGGGTAGTGGAATAAGATGTATTTTATTTTCTCCTTGTACTTAATTCATTTTTCCAATTTTATGGGTACAAATTAGTTGAGATAACACTGAAATTTCTTCATTCACTTTGCCCTCATTTTAAAGATAAAATACACTCTTTAGCCCAGCAAGTGGGGATCATGACGGCTTGGCTTCCCCCTTTCCTGCTCATCTACCCCCACTCCTCTCCTCTTGCACTGCCTTCCAGTCTTGCTGCTCTTCCTGCTCTCAGGAGGTCCTGTCACTGTCCCTGTTCTTTCAGCCTGGGTGATATCTCTCTTCTCCCTGGTAACTGTATTTGCATACTTCCCAGGGCAGCTCCCCCTCTTCGCCTTTGGAAAGCCTCTCCAGAGAATGCCACAGTGTGTGCCGCACCTGCTCAGGCCCTGGGTGCTCACTCTCGCAGCATGGGATGTGCGTGCAGGGGTGTTGGCTGTTGGGGGCGCTCAGATGAATCCCTGCCTCAGAATTGTCCTAAACTAAAGGGAGCAGCCTTGCTCCAGGCTGTATCTCCTCCCCTCCGTGGGACTGTCTGCATCTAACAAACAGTCCCTGCAGTACCCGAGGCCTGGCTCCCTTGTCTCAGCGAGGGACAGCTCTGAGAGGCCATCCGTGTCACAGTCGGTCCCCTGTAGGATCAGCTAGTCTCTGGCAATGTAGCCCTCACTCCCTTACAATTGGACACTCACTGGGAAACCTCTCGACTCAGCTGTCTTAGGGTGTTGCGTGGAGGACCCACCTGAGGGCTCTCCGGCAGTCCCTGACTTGGCTCCCTGAGTTAGAACCCATCCTCTGTTCATGCACCTCCACTTTAGGTTGCTAGCTGTGCTGCAAACAGTCCTCAGGCCTCCCCACCTGCCTGGCCTCACCCTAGGGCAGGGGCAGTGCCTCCTTTCTTTTTGTGTCTGCAGCACCTATCATAGCTCCTGGGTCCCAGGGTGTGATGAGTGAGCAAGTGTGAGGGGGGCAGAGAAGACAGAGGGTACAGAGGGGAGCGCAGTATGGAACTGAATGAATGCTGTTGAGAAAATTGAAATGGCACAGGATGTAGAACATCTTTTCAGTTGAAGTTGTATTTCCTATTCAGACTTCTTCTGTATCTATAATAAGCAAAGCTCTGTCGCGGATGAGCTATGTAGCTCCTCTGGCTTTAAGTACTTTGGGAATTTCCAATGGGAATGGAAAAGATTCTGTTATTTTCTCATGTCCTGTATTTGCAAACTTAACTCTCTTTTCTTAACCCTTCTTTCTTTTCTTCTCTTTCTTTCCCCCCTATTGTTTTTGAACTAGGGCTAAAACCAACCTGTTGCCTATGTATAGAAATACAAAGAGGTGACGGCCATGGGCATGTAAGTCTTATCAAGGAGCGATAAAGGAAAAATCAGATGTTTTTTCAACTCCCGCGGTTCTGGGACAAGCAAGTCTTGGAGTAGGGTGTTCAGGTACCTTGTTCTTAAAAAGTGATTCAGGTAATTCTTCCTGGAGGGCAAAAGGGAATCTGTCCTAGGTTCCAGGGTTATCAGTGTAATTCATCCCAGCTTGCTCCTCAGCCCCTGGCTATATGCTTGACCACACTGAGTCAGCAGCACCCCGTCCTCCAGCTGCAGTCCAGGCAAACCTTTCTACCCCTCCTGTCTGTTTTGCTTTTGTGGGATCCACTCGTGGATGAGTTCTTTGGTGTTGAAAAAGTTCCCATGTGGTGAAAAAAGGCCGTTCCACATTTGTTCCACTTTTTAAGGAAAGCATTCGTATTTTCTCTTAGTTTGGAATCATCCCAGTGTTTCTAAGATGTGGACCTGAGCTGTACAGAGGCCCTTTGCTGTTTCTTCTCCCATTTTATACACGTGGCTGGACAGGTGCTGTGATGGCCACTCACAGGGGACAAAGTACCCAGAGGATAAGGACAAGTGACCCTGAGTGATTGCAGAGCACTGGGTGAGGAATTCAGGATTCTGGATGCGGAGGTCTGTGCCTCTGGTGTTGCCTATGCTCAGGGCAATGCTTCTCTTGAGAGAGTTTCTCCTTGAGTGGATTCATTCCCCTCAGACTTAGAAGTTGTCATGGATCCCGGAGCCGCAAAGCACGGCCACAGCATCGGCAGCTCTGTATGTGTGTCCCCTCAACCCTGCGGCGTCTTAGCCTGCCTTCGCAGGCGTTAGGTGGGAGCACTTACTCCTCGCTCTTGTTTCGTTGGGGATGTGTTTGCGTTTTGAGTCAATCTCCTGGGCTTTCACCATCTCCTCCTTTGCTTCACTGCAGGGAGCGGAACTTCACTTAGCTGGAAGAAGCCACTGGGTACACCTCCTGTCTTGTCTTTCTCTTTCTTCTCTGAGGCGTAGCCTGGAGACGGTACACATTCGCTGCCACTTGAAGCCTTAAGTTTCAAGGGGCAGAGCCCTATTTGGCAAAAACCTCTGTCTGCCAGTACTACCCGGCACTGCCTGGGTGACTTCAATAGCATTATGTTAGTAAACCCAATATCCTGAAGTCATGCTTTGCAGCCAAGACTTTGTCCCTTTAAATAATGGTGATATTTCCCTTTACCTGTCTGATTCCTGTGCCTCTTAATTGGTTCAGAACTTAGGCAGGAAAGAGGGTCTTAAGGGGCCTTAAAATCTTAATCAGCCAGGCCTCCTCTGGCTGGTGTTCAACAGTCACTTCGTGCTATGGCTTGTGTCCAGATGTGCCCCCTCATGTGGTCATAGGTGGGGCTTTTTAGAGATGGCAGGTTCTAGAGTGTGTGATGCTGAGATCAGTGGTGTGTGATTGCTAAATTAGTCCACTGATTGGTTTGGCATAGTTCTGGGTAGGATTAAGGGCGTCCCACCCTGGGTGTGGGTACCCTAAGGTGGGTAGCCAGGATGCAATATAAAGGAACAGTAATGGAGACCACTACAAAGCAGCTCTGAGCAGGATTTAAATTAACCAATTGACTTTCTGTGTTTACTTGTAAGTCTGTCCAAGGCCTAGGCCTCTTGTCTGGAGATGAGTAGCAGACTCATAGTAAGGGAACCTCTTTGAGTCACCTGTCCCACTGAGATCTGTAGTGGCCTGTGAAGCCAGGAGGCCTCAAAAGACAAGACAAGGCCACAGCTAAGGACTCCTGGCTCCAACTTCAATTAACTAGATAAAGACTGTATAGCTGTAGGCATCTTACTCCTAGGTGGAGACCTTTTTGGGAATAACACAGTTCTCCTAAATGAACATAATGTTTTACCTGGAGAAGTCCTTGAGCCAGACTTCCAATGGTCCTGCTCAGATTCCCACCTTTCTTCAGTACTCCCCTCCTTTGCTTGATAACTAAGTAAATATGCACTGCCCAGAGAAGATTTAGGTCTTAGCTCCTAGAGAATCTCGAATTCTACTAGAGAGTTTTGATCTTCTTGGAGCTCTAAAATCATACCACTTGACTCTTTTATTTAAGCCTTCTCCATACACTCATTTGGGAGACTGCAGGCCTGATAGTCCAAAATAACTAAGGGATAATATTAACACGTTAGGACAGAAAGAATGTGTTGCATGTCACTTGTAGCTTACTGCCATCTGCCTTTTGCCTGCCGTGAATTGTTTTTCTTCTGTGATACCCCTCTGTCATGGCACCCTGCCTTGGATCCAGCCAGTTATGAACTGAAACCTCTAAAAACTGTGAGCTACAATAAACCTGTCCTTCTTTAACTTTGGGTGTCGAATATTTTGTCTCAGCAATGAGAAAGGTAACTAAGATACTTGGCATTGATGAAGAGTTACTTTTGTTGCATAGCCAAGAATTCTCGGGAGAGAAGTTGAAATGGGAATACCGGTGAGTTTAACTAAGATGCTAACGGGGCAAGGGTGTCCTTTGTATGGTTTGCTGACTCTAGGAATGTCCTGATTCACTTTAGAGTTATGAAAGTGAAGGAAGGGCTTTCCCACTAATCCACCCATGTTTCAGGTGGCAGTCAAAATAGTCATGAAATAAACAACTTTCTCACACAGGTTCCTTCCTGTTTTTACAAACTTACAAGTTTGAATAAGTGGGTGAGTGAGAAGGTCCTAACAGTGATGTCAGCAGCTCCCTTCGGGGCCCTGAGATCCAGCTCATATCTGACCTCCCTAGCCTAACGTAATCCTTCCAGCCCAAACTTTTACACCCATTTGCCTAAAACTTATTATTGTTCTTTACTTGTTTTATGATTTGCGTAGACATTGTGGTGATTTTTCTTGCTCTGTCTGCATTTTATCTCAAATTCCAAGAACTGTGTCTTATACTTCTTTGAATTTCCTACCACCTTCAAAGACTAATACAGAACGTGCTTAGTTTGGTAGTGCAGAAATAAATGAAAACCGACCAAGAAAGAACAAGTAAAATCTTTTTATTCAGAACTTGTTGTAGCAAGGGACTTTGCTATTACTTGTGTGTTGGCAGTGACTCAAAGGCAGGCAGAGGAGTCGGGAAAAGGGAAGATTTCGGTTTGTGCTGATTGGAGGCTGATGGCATGGGACGCTGGAGGTGCTTATGTAGAAGTGTGGCAACCATCGTGATTGGTTAGGACACGTATTTGGCTTGCCCTGTTGGTCCTGAGTTGGAAACAGGACAGAAATTAGGGAAACTGACAGTTGTTAGTCAAGTTCTGGCTCTTCTGGGTCAGTTGTTATAGGGGTTATTATTTGGCTTCCTGGATTGTTGATAGAGACAGTGGTCTGAATTTATGATGGCAGGCTGGTTTCCTGAGCTAGTTGCTATCAGTAATGGGTTGGTTTCCTGGGCTGTGGATTGTAGGTCACAGTTTTACTTTATAGGTAGGCTGGCTATTATCTATTTATTTGTATATTCAATCTCTCAGGAGCTACCAATAAACGTTGGTTGAATTGATACATTGTTTTGACTATACTTAGAAGCATACCTTCTGAATTCAGGTTCTTTCTCTTTCCTTTGACTTGGTGCAAGTTACTTATTTAATAAATATCCCCTGTTTTATTTTTATAACAGGATCCTAGGAATAACACAAACCTACTGTTTTCATTCCCTTTTTTAGTCATTATCTTGGAGTCTAAAACACTGGTGAAACTGGGGTCATGGTTAAAATTGCTTTAGTTTAAGCCCCTCATTTTATAGATGAAGGGATAGAGACCTACAGACTTACTCAAGCCCATGCTGCTCAGTGATAAGCCAAATCCACCATGGGAAAGAGGTGGATGGTCAGTCTCCAGCTCTGACCTTTGGAGTCTTTATGCAACATGTTGAAGAATAAGAAAGATCTTGTGTAGTTTTTAAAAGTTTGGAAAAAGATGATGTTTCTAAGAGTGGAAGACTTTGAGGAACACTGTTTTAAAAGCCATGGAATAGGTCAGTGTGTGGTGGGAAGCTTGTTGGGTTCACCATGACATATGATATGCTGTATTTATTTCCATGCTGCCTTTACAAAGCACCACACCCTGGGAGAGGGGCACATTTAAAAAAAAATGTTTTTCCTCCCTCTGGAGGCTTGAGGTCTGAAATGAATATGCCTGCAGGGCCATGCTCCCTCTGAAATGTGTAGGAGAGAATCCTGCTTTGTTCGTCTGGGCTTTTGGTGTTTTCTGGCAACCCTTAGATTATGAATGCATCCTCCTAATCTCTGCCTCTGTTGTCACATGGTGTTCTTTCTGTGTATCTCTGTCTGTCCAAAATTTCTAGTCATATTTGCTTAAGGGCCTGTCCTGCTCCAGTATTACCTCATCTTAAATGATTACATTTGCTGTGTCCCTGTTTCTAAATAAGGTCACGTTCTGAGGCATTAGGGGCTAGGACTTCAGCCTATCTTCTTGGGAACATAGTTCAATCATAACACAAGCCATTATGCAGAGCTACGTCCTCTATGTGGATCTCCAAAGTCATGAGTTCTTGGCTTTCCTATCACTTTCCAGTCACTGCCAGCACATAGCTCATGACTAAACAGTGTGTCTCCAAAATTGGTGACTCGCAGAGCTGAAAACAGACCATGTGGAGGGCTGCTTAGTAAGAAATTGTCATCTAAAATAGTCACCGAGTTCCTTTGTAAATGTGCATCAGAGGGTATTTAGAATCGTCATACCATCCCACTGCTACACGTTGGTGGAACTATTAAGTAAATTACACATCCCTGTCTCTTTTAGGAACTTCTTATTCACAATTGCCCTGAACATATCTGTCTGAGGGAGGATGCTCACCCACCTTCATCTCAGCATTTAACCTTGCCTGCTTCTGAAGTTCACGCTGCCCTGAAGTCCACTGCATTCACCCTATCACCTCTGTTAGTCATCTTCTACCGCCTTTTCTCTTTCTTACACTTATAGGAAATAACATTTTTGCTCAGGTAGATGTGTTATAGAAAGAGTGTTCTGCTGGTTTGATGATTCATTCCTCTGCCTTTTGCCATTTCAAAATGTTAGGGAGAGAAGACTTTTTTGTTTAAGACTTTAATAAATAAGCATGGTCAGTGGGGTGAGTAAAGGCGGTCATTTCTGAAGCACTTTCAACAGAACAACAGCAATCTTGTTTTGTCTTTGTGTTCTTCTAGAGAGTTCTCACACCCACTGAAATCCAGAAGACTGGCTCCTCTGATGAAAGACTGCTTTCTGATGAGGAGATAATCTCCATTTCCTTCTTGATGCATGGGTAAGTCATGGCAAGACGGATGTCCTCTGATCATTCCCCTCACTCTGTTTCTGGATGGAGATCATGAATGGGTTCATGGGTGTATTTGAGTGGAGATAGATCTGAGTTTATCATTTAAATAACAAGCTCCCCAGAAGGGGTTATGGACTCATTTGTGTTCCTCCAAAATTTATATGTTGATGTCTTAAGCCCCAGTACCTTGGACTGTGACTATGCTTGGAGATAGGGTCTTTAAGAGGTAATTAATGTTAAATGAGGTCATATGTTGGCCTTACTCTAGCCTGGTTTGTGTTCTTAGAAGAAGAAATCAGGACATGGACATACACAGAAAGAAGATGAAGTGAAGACACAAAGAGAAGATAGCTGTCTCTAAACCGAGAAATAGATCTCAGAAGAAATCAGCCATGACAACTCCTTGATGTTGAACTTCTGGTCTCCAGACTTGAAATAAATTTCTGACGTTAAGCCACTTAGTTTGTGGCATTTGCTACAGCAGCCCTAACAAACGAATATAGAGGAAGACAGGTTCAGATATGTGAAGTGAACCTTTAAACAACATCACTTCTATCCATGGGGCTCCAGGGCCACGTCCCTATGCTTCCCAGTCCTGGTCCCGGCATTATTCATCTGATGTGACATTGTATTTGTTACAAAAAAGATCATATGAGTCTACTTCATTTATGAATGCACTTTAATTGGCATCTCCATAGTGGTGTCAGTTCTTTTGCCATTTTCTGCAACACCAAAGGAGAATTTTCTAAGCTAGTATTTTTTTAACTGTAAAGATGACAAATGTTATCAACGAAATCCAACCCGAGTATATTTTCATCCCTTTTCCTCTTGTCATGAGAAGCCAGAAGTATTTGTTGCCAGAAATGGAAAACAGCTTGCTCATCAGCCAGATGATCACAGCATTCAAAGTTCTACTCGTTTGCCATGTGTGAAAAGTGAAGAATTGAAAACAGACAGGCTTACTCGGCTTAAACAGTGAGATCCATGAAGCAAGAGGAAGGGATATGTATAAGAGGGATATGCTAAGAGGGAAGGGGTGGAGATGGTGTTAATGGCAGAGTGAACAGGGTGTTTTCACGTTGCTCTGAGGTGCGACTTCTGGGTCCGTTTGACAGTGGCTATGTCCAATGGTCAGGTTCAAGTGCACCTAGAGTTACCCACCACTGGAGGCTCCCTTTGTGTTCTGGAGCAAATGCCAGTGTTCTGCACAAACATGGCTCTTGGAGTTATCTGAGACCTGATGTGACATTCTTTAGTACTTCAGTTACTCTTACTGCTTGTTTTGAGTAGTGCATGGCCATGAGTGCTTAGCAGAAGGAAAAAGTGTCCAGCAGGCCTAGAAACTGTATGACTGCTCATGGCGTCTTGGATCATCCCACCGTTGTTCCCCTCCCACGAGGAAAAACATTTATCGAATTCTGGTGTTACTGTGTGGTTACTCAGATGTCCCATTATCATGTTATAATGCTTTGGATTTGCAGAATGATTTCTAATCATTTTTATTAGTCTCTCTTTGAAACTTGGGAAAGGAGGTTTTGACAGGGGAGACATTTTAAAAAGTAGAAATACAGATTTACAGAGGTCAAATGATTGACTCAAGATTCCCCCTCTCCAAACAAAACAAAACAGAACAAAACAAGAAGAAAAAGCAAAGTTTGCATTCTGGGTTCTAATTATCAGGTCTCTGAGGTTCACAGAATTACATTCTGTTTTACTCACTTCGTTAGAAATCATTTGCAGTTTAAAACTCAGATTCACTCCTGTATCTGATTCTCAAAGTCTTATATGTTACCTTGACCTCAAAGATTTATCTGCCTAAGACAGGCAAAACTCTGCCCTGTCTGATTCTCCTTTGTTACAGCAAGCTTAGAATAGGCCAGAAGCAGCAAATTCTCGTGGAAAGAGCTGTTTTGAATCCACCTCCTATCTGTAAAGCTAGGACTGCCAATTAGTCTAAAGGGTGGGTGTTTGGTAGGCCACGAATTACAGCTGGATGGAGACCAGTGATCTGAGGGAGGAGGGAGGAGGAGAGTGACAGACTTCCGGGGACACCTTCTCCTTCCTCATTTGAGGAGCTCCATCTTCCCCCACTCATGGGTGATCTGTCTCCAGGACTCAGGTTTTCAGTTGACGAGTGCTCAGCAGTAGGCCGCAGCTCTTCCTCAGATGAAAGGACAGATCAGAAGGTACCTATTACATGTCTGCGAGCAGAGAAACAAAGGCCCGGCTGCTGACACCCTCCTACTAACTTGGGTTTTAATGGTAGGTTTAATTTCCTCATGCTAGCTCAAAGAAAGAAGCAGGGAGAGCCAGGGTATGAGGAGTGGTGGCAGTGAGAGGGGGGAACGACAGCTGTTGTATTCATGGTTAATCAGGTGTGTCTCTCTTTGTGTCGCATCTGTCTGCTACTGTTGCCAGGCCACATGTGAAAGGGAATGGAAGGGAAGGGCCATTCATGTTCAAAGCCGCTAGCGCTGACCTCTGCTTCGTTCTCCTAGGGGTAGGAGAGCTTGTCTATTTAACTTGCCCTATTCTAGGAAGCTGTAATTCTACTTTATTAGCCCAGCCTAACCATTTTGGCCTGACAAATGCAAGCTGCATCCAGAATGCTATAAATCTGGTAGAGAAGGAGGCCTCCTCCCTCCTTCCCTTGCATTTCCTTTGGGATCCCATTGGATTTATCAAATGAGAGAAACCTGAAAGAGAGAGATGGGTGGAAACTCAGAGCATCCTGGTTTGCCCTTGTCCCAACAGGACCTGATGCTGGACATAGATTTCCCTGCAGAGTGGGGCTGTGAGGTCCGCCTGGGCCGTGCCTAGATCCCCCTTTCGTCTCTAAACCTGTTTGCCTCACGACTCCCATACAGGCGTGGTGTCTGCGTCAGACCTTAGTCATCTCTCTGGCACCATACCCTTCCCCTGCATCCCTCCCTCCCCGACTCCCTCTGTGCCCATGTTCAGAGAGAGCTCAGTGAAGGAGCGGGAGGAAGAGCAGGGCCTGTGCTCTGACTACTCCTGCCCAGCTGGAGGCTCAACTGCCGGCTTCTGTGAGGTGCTTGAGGGCTCCATCTCATCCCTTTGGGGATGCTTTGCTTTCGTCTTCTGCTTTGGGCCCAGAACTTGTGTTTCTTAGAGTAAATGGTACTTGTCAGCATCTTTGAGACTGGGGAGCTCTGGCTCCGACTTTGGTTGTCCTGACGCATGGGCCATCCTCATGGACTCAGTACGGCTCACAAGTGGTCATCATCTGCCAGCCTCAAAACCGGTACTAACTTTCACCCCATCTTGTGCAGCTGGAGTTCAGGTTTTGGGATGTGGTGTGTTCCTGCATATACATGCATATGTATATATCTTTTTCATTCAAAACGGTTAATTTCCCAGGGCACAGGTTGTCGTCAGCACCAGCTGAGTTTCCCTTGTCTATAGGCCTGTGCTGATTACCATGGCTGTGCTGCTGACCTGCAGCTTTGGGGTCAGGGCGCCTTTGTTTCCCTAATGCCAAAGGACATTGGAAAACTATCCCACTGCCTGTGCCTGGCGCTCCTCCCTCTGATAAGCCCTGCATCTCCAAATTTCAATAGACAAAGACTAAGCTCTTGAGAGAAGACTAGCATCTTGCTAGGTTCTGTGGGGCCTTTGAGAATTTGTCATCTTGTGAGAGGTCAAGGGCTGTCTGAATCAAATAAGAAACAGCAAAGTAAGGCTGGACATGGCATCTAAGTTGTATACAGAAAATCCTAAGCATGCCACTCAGTGAATTACTTCTAAAGCTGCTCTACAACACAGATGGGACTGGGGTTCAGTTCTTAACTATGTGGCTATGGAAGATTAGAAGTAGAAAGGTTTCTCTTGGCTGGAAGGGATTTGCCTATGGCAAGATGTGAGTGTGACATAGTGTTATAGTTCTAATATAAGCACGTCTTTGTATCTGGAAACTGGTTTAAGGAAATATGTCTGATTCCCAAGATGACAAGGAGTGGAATGTTATGGTTGATATGTTGTGCCAACTTGGGGAATCTGGAGGTTTAACTGAGTGATTCAGCAGGAAGCCAGAGTGCTTACTTTGTATACATCCTGAGCCTGTGGAAAAGGAAGGCATGGAGAGTGTGTGAGAGCTATACACCCCCTGGGTGGGGGTAGCCTGTTTACAATGTAAGGGAAGAGAAGAAGCTGCTTGTGGCCATTCTTCCCTTTTGCTGGTTGGTTTTGCTATGCTCTGCTGCCCTGAACAGTTTGCCCTCTGCCATGTGCCACTCTGCCTCAGAAACAGCCAAATATGGACTGAAATCTCCACAAACTGTAAGCTAAATAAACCTTTCCTTCCCTCATTTTGGATGTTGGGTATTTTGTCTCAGCAATGAGAGAAAAGTAACCAAGACACATAGGTTAGTCTTTGACAAAGTTCTCCTAGACTTCAGAGGCCCCAGGTGGACTGGATTCATGTTGCTCTTGGCTCTGGGAGAACACATAGAAAATTCTAGTTTCCATTCCTCTATAAGGATTGTAATTAAAAAAAAAGAATTGTAATAAAGTGTACATAAAATAAAATTCCCCTCCTTACCCGTCTTGAAGTGTATAACTCAGTGATGCTAAGTATATTCAGATTGCCCTGCAGCCAATCTTCAGAACTGTTTTCATCCTGCAAACCTGAAACTCTTTACCCATTAAACAACCCTTCATTATCCCTTCTGTCAGCCTCTGACAACCACTGCTTTATTTTCTGCCTCTATGAATTTGATGACTGTGCCGGGGCTCAGATAGGTGGAATTATACAGTATTTATCTTTTGGTGCTTGCTTCTTTCATGCTGAACTTAAAGTTTACCTATGTTGTTTCATGTGTTCAAATCTCCTCTCTTTTAAAGGGCTGAATAATATTCCATGGGGGTGTATTTACCATATTTAGTTAATTCATTTATCCATTGATAGACACCTGAGTTGCTTCTATTAGCTTTGGTGAACAGTGCTTTTAAGAACATGGATGTACAAATATCTCTCCAAGTTACTACTCTCATTCTTTTTGGGTGTGCTTGCAGAAGTAGAATTTCTGGGACACGCAGTAATTCTATTTTTATAGAATCCTTGTGTACTCCTCACCTCAATTTCCTCCTGGCTAGCTGCTTGGGTTACATTAGCATGAGGCTGAGATATCTATTGAAGGAATACCAGGATTGTGGTAGGGACTCCATACGGGTCCATTCTAGGGAATGGAGAGTCTACAAGACAATCCATGGTGGATATGTGGAGTTTCCAGTGAGTAGAGTGGGTGTCATCGATTTTACACTAAGATAAATGATTTTCTCCTGAATTTGTGGGAGACTAGAGGAGAGGTATAATACCAGGTATTATCAGGCATAACATTTTTTTCCCTGTATTACCTTCAGGCTGTCTTCAAAGCTTTAGGTCTAAGCATTGGAATTCTTTTTACAGAAAAAAATGGTAAAATTTTTAAACAGATTACCAAAAATGGGGGCAAATAACAAAGTGGCACAGTGTAAGGCCCCAGTAAGCCGGACACTGTACTTTGTACCCGGTGGGGATAGCAGATACAGGCTGCTACCTGAGTAATATGCTTGTCCTGGGAACCAGGTGTGGTGGTATACCATTAGAGAGGCCAGAGGTGTAAACTAAGCCCAGATCATGTTTGAATATTCAATCTGAATATTCTTAATATTCAGGGACAGCTTCAAGCAATTGTAGGTATTTTTGTTTTCTAAATATTGCCACTTCATTGCCAGGAATAAGCTAGCATGAATACCCACTTGAAGTAGGAGTGACATGGGGTACCAGCATGAGGACATTTAGGACTGTAGGTTGGAATATACATTATTATTGCTAAAAGAACATTCTTGTTCCAAATCCTTTAGTTTTGTCTTCCTCTCATTTTATCTTGGGAAAAAAACCCTCAGTTAATTCACACATTTTGTCATAATTTTACAAGTAATGTATGGTTACCATCTAAAGTGTATTAAAAATCTCTGACTCTAAAAGGTAAGTACTGTTTGACAGTTTGATTTATTTTCTTCCAAAAATATTATGTATACATCAAGTACACACACACACACACACACACACACACACACACAGGTTTCTACTGCTTTCAACCCAAGTACTGCCAATTACACAGAAGTGTGTGTGTGTATTTACATAATAAATTGCTTTCAGATATTGTTGGACCTTATCACAGTTACAGTGGTTTCCCCGCATCTGCCATGTTGTTTTCCATAGTTTCAGCTACCTGCAGTCAACAGCAGTCTGAAGCTGTTGAGTGGAGAATTCCAGAAATAAAGAATTCATAAGTGTGAAATTGCATCTGTTTTGAGTAGCATGATGGAATCTCATGCCATCCTGTCCTCCCCTGCCAGAGTGTGTATACTCTGTGCCACCTGCACAGAAAAAACGTAGCACATACACAACCTGGTACTATCTGAGGTTTCGCACATCTGCTTGGGGTCTTAAATATTTTCCTCTCTGGGTAAAAGTTTCTAGTTGCTATCATTCTCTTTTAACAGAAAACAGATTGAAGCAATTAAGACACTTGTCCACATTTCTACCAGAGTTAGAAAGGAAGCTGGGACAAGAATTCAGGTCTTTGCAGGAAAGTCCAGGTCTACCAGTCTCTCTCCTCCACCACAAGATTTGTTGTGACCATTGGAGTCCAGAAAGTACCTTGTAGAAAAACACAAAACCTGATAACTCACTACCTTCATACAATTTAAGAATCTTGATCTGACTATGCTATCAATTTACAAACTTTATGTTCTATTTGGAGGCCTCCTGAACTTATTTATAAGTGAAATAGGAAGTGAGATTGTTGAAATAGGTGCATGTGTTAGATTTCTGTTGTTCTGACAAAATAGCTACTAAGCAAGTCAGCTTAAAGGAGAAAAATGTATCTTGGCTCATGGTTTTAGCCCGTGCTGCTCAGTTGCTGTGGGTCTGGGACGGGGCAGAACATCATGGCACAGGGTGCAGTGGAGGAGAGCTGTGCATGTCATGGGAGCAGGGAGCGGGGAGAAGGGGACTTCCTGCTTCTGTTATTCTGTGCAGGCCCCAGCCTATTGGATGGTCCTGCATCACACTGAGGGTAGGTCTTCCCCCCAGGTTGCTGTCCCACATGGCCCTCATCTCAGGGGACAACCTTACAAACATACCCAAAGTCTCCATCACAAGGTTTCCTAGGTGTTTCTCAATCCAGTCAAGTTAGCATCAAGGTTAGCCATCACAACATAACTCTGCGGAATCACAGAAGTCCTTAACAGCTATTAGCCTAGAGAACATTTTCAGTGTTCATGGGAATGTCAGTACCGGTTTAGTTAGAAAGTGTTGTTGATTGGCATGCTTTGACCTTCTGCTCTAGACTTTCTATTTTATTCTGTTCTATTCTTCTTTCTCTTCTGTTCTTGACTTTCAAGAATTAAAATGGAGTAGCCTTGCCCAACTGAGTTGCAGATTCTCTTTTAGGGCAAATGGCAAAGAAGTCTTTAGCTGCTTCTTTGGTACAGAGCAATAATTCTTTTCTTCCCACTCAGTTTATTTTCTCAAGTACATACGTTAATTAGGAGTGCTTTACCTAAAGATATATTGTTTTTCTTATCAAATAGAGAGTGAGAACATGGCCATGGATTTTATGTAGTGAGAGAAATGCTTCTGTGATTTTGGAGGTTGAATTCTTTTAATTTTTTTTTTTTTTTTGTCTCACAATAGCTGTACAGGGAATTGTTTATGTTCACGTTTTATTTCTTTTTGTTGTAAAATTTTCATAGTTTGCAAAAATACAAGTTATGAGCTCTGTATCCTTTATTTGCTACTCCCTGTGAGAAAGGTCACAATAGTGAAAGAAGATTCCATGATGGCCAGTGTTGCTGGAAGAGAATGCTACTAGTAACTGAACTGGTAGATAGGAAGGGGAGAAAGAAATACTTCAGTATGTTATACTGGTAAGGATTAGAAAGAGGCAAAGATACCTTGCAATGTGTGATTAGGAAGCTCAAAGCCCTGTGTGTGATCTCCAGGATAAAAGGGTTAATTTCTCCACCACACAAAACATTCAGAGTTGGTCCACCGCTGGCATGGTTCCTTCATGAGGTGTTCAGATACTCGGTTTCCTTCTAGTTTATCAGTCTGCTATCCTAAGGTTGTTAGTTTGGTCTTTATGGCCCAGGATGTCTACTAGATCTCTAGTTTGTTTTAAACAGAGGTATGTCCCAGAAATTTCACACAATATTTATGCTTATTATGTCTTAGTGTTCAGAATCTAGTCATCCTTGACAAGATAGGTTAAAAAATACAATGTTTATTACAGATTGCAATAAGCTGGAAGAAATTGAATTTCTGTTGCTCAAAAGGAGGAAATGGATAATAAGAAGGAAATAGCATTATTTGCCGAAGTACATCCATTTTGCCACCTAGATATCCATGCAAACCATTCTACTACCTTTGTACTCCCTGGGTTGTGATTGTGATGACTAGAGCTTTGGAGCTGCTTGGACCAAGACATAAACTTGGGAAGGAAAACTACATAATACTAGAGCAGTAAGAAGCAGGTCATCTATGTCCCTGGCTCTGGGGAGCTGTGGACAAACTACCTCTTGATTTCTATCTGAGAGAGAAGCACACATGTATTTTCATTAAACTTTTGTTAGAGTTTTGATGTTAGCAGCTGAGCCAATCTTAACTGATACAAGCGTAATATAAATGCGTAGAATGGCTTTCCTTTAAAAATTGTGTCTTTGCCTGCTCATGTGGGTAGATTGGCCATCCATTCATCCCTCCTGGCCTACTATGCGATGCCAGGTGTACAAAGATGGCTCCAGTGGAGATGTTACCCACAGAAGCTTGCATTTCTGTGAGGAGCAGACAGATCAGTGCATCAAAGGGACTTCAGTTGCGTTAGAAATTCTTATAAAATGGAACCCAGAGATTCTTGCAGTATTCTTTGTTGCCATCTCTAGAGACTGGCAAAACAGAACAAATCAGAACAAAGCTTACAAATAAATTTGGGTGTTGACCGTAGCATTTTTCACCATTAACATTATCCTCATGTTAATCACTTATAATTACTTTTCAGATATGCAAATTCAGTTATTTTTTGTTCCTATTGTGTGGTACTTTCAGATTCAACACTAATTTTCCCTTGAGAATCTTTCAGTACAATTGTAGCAGAATATTTTTGCATAAAACTAAAGAAAGGTGGCTACTAATAATCATGGTCAAGAGGTGATGAGCCTTTTAGGTGAGATGAAATGTACTTTCCATGCTGAGTCTTAAATAAGCCAAATCCTTGTGTACTTAGTGGCGTGGCAAAAATCACATGCATCTTTGTGTTCATATTATTTAATTGTTTGGGTTTTCTTTGGTGAGGGACAGGGTCTCACTATGTGGTTCAGGCTGGCCTTGAACTCACTGTGTAGCTTAGGCTGGTCTTAAATTTTCAGTAATCCTTTGGCTTCAGCATCTTCAGTGCTGGGATTATGGACATGTACCTCCAGGCCTTGCTTATATTATTTAATTTTTCATAGTAACTTCTATTTTGCAGGTGAATAGACTGAGGTTCAGAGGGTCTAGTAACTTGCCAAAGTCATGCTGTTGGTAAAGGGCAGAGTCAGGATTTGAATTTAAGTCTGAGACTGTGGCTTGAATTTCATTCATGTGATGATAAAAATTTCTCTGTGGAAACTTAGCTATGAAAGCAGAAATGGAAGGTTAGCAGAAGCTGAAGAAGAACAAGGTTAAGCTTTTCTGAAGTTCTCCCGCCTGGCTGGGAAAATGTTGCTGCATTTATTAGGTAATTGAAGTGTCAACGCGACACTGTCAGAAAGGCTGGTTGAGCGTGTTCCCGTTGGCCTATGTGTGGCTGCTAAGTGAGCCACACAATTGCACTTTGCGGGTTAAGAAAATTCTCTGGCAGTCTCGGGGGTTCCCTTTTTAGAAGCTGCTCCACGAACATGCAAAATCGATGTCACTGAAGTTTTTGCTTATGTTACTGCCTTCGACACTGTTTGATCCTTACATGAAAGAAACATTTGTCTTTTGACAGGACTAAGACTGAGAGAAGTGGTGGAGGCTCCCCCAGAGGTGTTGCACAAATGCCTGAAAACTCTGCCTGCCTTCAATTCCCCTCCTAAGGTTTTGCTGCAAGGTCTGGGTTCCTGAGGCTCGCCCCTTGCCCTGTGACTTGGGCGAACTACCAGCCCCAGCCGATGTGTGGGAAGGACGCAACTTGGGCAGCGGGGAGAACGCTGGATTTCCCTGTCTTTGTTTTAGGCCATCTCCTTTCCTTTCTCCTGATTTTTGTTCTTCCTGCAGCTCTCGGCCCCATGTTACTGCTTCTCCCCTTTCCCGGTACTCTGTGTCCTCTACCCTGGAGAGCGATCTCGAAGCTCATACTTTCTAGAACTGGGAATGTGTGAATTATATGAAATTTCACCCAATAATCCTCTAGGTGTTCAGGTCAGCATTTTAACCCTTTCTTTTGACTCAATGTCTACCCAGATCATAGGAGATAAACAGCCATTGGGAGAAATGGAGACACCCTTATTTACTCAGAGATCAAACAGGTTTTGGTAGGTAGTGGCTGTGCTCCCTTAATTGATTCTCATTTCCAATTCTGGGCCTTTTATTTTTAAATGTAGCTATAGATGAGTGGAACAGATCCTAGTGGCATGTGTTAGGCTATAGGCATGCAGGAAAATGTGTGCATTAATTATGTGGCTGGGAGTTCTGTTATAATAGCTATCACCTATTCAGTAAAAAGGTGATTGTGATTGATGTCTTTCATTGGGAGGTCTTTCAAAAATGCCTTCTTTCCTTGAGGCCATAGATACATTCTTGTTCTCAGGGTGAGAGAGAATCTTCTAGAACCTCTTCAAATCATGGGACTTTCTATTCTTGGTATTGAGAAGTTTTCATATTTTAATATAACATTTTAAATAATAGCCCATTTAAAAGGTAATGGATTTCCATTTTTAGCGAAGTAGAAATTGTATAAAACTACAATAGTAAAAATAAAGTCCTCATAATGCTGGTAAATATTATCATGTTCTATCTTCCTTTGCTTAGCAAGTAAGAGAGCCCTTGGGTAAGCACAGACATGTTGCTGTCACTGAAGAACACTGGAGTTTGGTAAGCATATTCTGAGAAAAAAAAGATTGTCTCGATTTTCTCTAATGTGCTGGGATCTTCTATGAGTCCATTAACACTGGCATTTATTCTTTCTTCTCGGTCATCAGATGCCAACAATTTGAGTGGTAGAACTTCTAGGCTGTGTCTCAGAAATTAGTCATTTCAACCATGGTATCCATTCTGGATATGGAAAGGAATTTTTTAACTAATGAAAGTTGGAGTATCAAAGTTTTGAAAAATTTACTTCATTGATAAATTGTGATATATTCTTGTGTGAGTTTATGCAACAATCTTACCCTTAGACTCCTGGGCTCTGACATACTTTCATGAGTGGAACAGAAAGGGATGAAACACAGCCATGCCATGGGGCCATAGTGATATGCATGTCATCTGGGTTGTTTCCTGGGTCAGATCAGATACAGAGATTTGCTGTGAGAGGCTCCTCTGCCACTACTCAAGCCTCCCAGGCATACCATTGGTTTCCCATTGGTGTATGACCTACTGGATCAATCTAATTAATAGTAAGTAGGGAAAAAATGTGGAAGGGACTGTAGTAACCTGGGTTTCTGAAATGGAGACTAAATTGAGATGATCATGTATGTAATTGTCATATGCAATGAAAACATAGGTTACATTCAGATATTGGGTATTATCCGACTCAGCAATTTTCAGCTAGAAAAGACAGAAGAGCTTCCTGTAGAGGAAATGGACAAATGCTATCCTTTAGAGTCATTGGTGACAGGAGGCAAAAGCCAGTCTGATTCTTTTGACATCAGCCACACTGAACAAGAAAGGATCACCCTTGCTGCTTGCTGGAGCTTGTTCCTTGGCTTTTGTTGATTCATTTTCTCCTTCAGTTTTACAGAGTATACTCTCCTGTACTTGGGGGTTTTGTTGTTTGTTTTGCCAATGGCAGTGGTAGAACTAGAAACTTCCTCGAACTGTACAATTTGCATTGACCTGAGGACTTTCAAGCCTAACCATTTTATATTTTATTGGAACACAAGGTAACTGAAAACTCCCCACCTCTCCACTTTGCTATTGCAAAGGTAGAATGGCTGTGTGGGTGTGGGAAGAGGGAATTACAGCTTTTGTTGTTACTGCAAGTTCTTCTTTGACTTTCTTCCCATGGGCACTGGTAGTTTTTCTTCTAGTCTCCACTGTTCCTGGCAGTGAGTGTGTCATCCTCAAGTGTGCTGCGGAAGATATTGTATTTGGGCATCTATTTCTTCCACAATGTCTGTCTTTGTTGGATGACATATAAGGAAATGCAGGCTGAAGTCATAGGCATAATGTAGTGGGCTAGGCTGGAGGGAAATCGAACTCTGAGTGTTGACTCTGTGGCAGAGAGTGTGAACATGGGAAGAGGCATCTCAGTGATTCAGATCTCTGTCCCAAAGGGCAGGAGGTGAAGGAAATGGTGAAGGCTCTGGTACATGCATGTGGAATTTGCACTGAGCTGGGACCTGAGCCTGCTGCTTGATGCTGCAAGGAGCAGAGAAACTCTTAGAAACCTGGACAAAGAGGCATTTATTGCATTCATATTCAGGGAGCATCAGCAAGCTGGACCTGTACCACCCTGTCTGCAGCTGGGTAACCAAAGCCCAGTTAGAAATGGTATCTCCTTCATTCTGAATCACCTCCAACAGTCTCTGCCCTGATTCTGCTGACACTACTGCTGCTTTTCTTACCTCCAGCTCCAAACCTCATGACTTTTGCATCTTGTATCTCCTCAGCTTTGCTTCATCTTAGGATGTCTCTTGCCTTGTTTGCTGTAGTCTCCTCTACTTTACCTGGTCTTACTGCTCCTGGCTGGGACTGAGTCTCCCAATCCACATCCTGGAGGGAGATGCAACTGGACCCAGTTGGTTACTATACTGTTGAGGTTCCCTCACAGGCAGATGGTTTATGCCCCATCTTGTCAGAAGCCACTGGCTGCTCTTGCTTGAATCAGCTGTGACTCCTCACAGCATTTGAACTGATGGAGGCAGGACCCAGATAATAATGAAGGTGATTTTTGTTTTTTAGTACTGGTGATTGAACCCAGGGCCTTGTGCATGCCAGCCTAGCACTCTAGTGCTGAACTATACCCACACCCAATTTTATTTTTTGAAACGGAGTCTCACTGAGCTACCCCAGTTGGCCTCAAACTTGGAGTCCTCTCTCCTCAGCTTCCTGAGGAGTTGGAAGTACAGGTGTGCATCACCTTGTCTGGCTTCCACGGTAACTTTGAATGAGGAATTGCCTGAGGTGAGCCCATTCCTCAGCGGGAAGTTGTGGACCTTGGTGTTAGGAAGACCTTTGCTTGTGTTGGGCAGCTATAGTTTCAAGTTTGAGCTGACTTCAGCCACACAATGAAAGGAAGAAGATTCGGTACTGTGGAGGAAATAATGGCGAAAGTGGATGTTATGTGCTGGATAGGAAAAAAAAAAGACAAAATCCTTCCTCTCCAACATGGGGCAGCACAGAGGAGTTTGCTAGTATGAATTGTGGATTCTGTGTTTGTACAGGTTGTAAACCTTTCTTCTTGCTCCCCTCAGTGTAGTGCTTGTTACTTCCTTTGTGGGAGTGGTGTTGAGGAGGGGTCAGTAAGACACAACCCAGGTTCATCCTATGAATCTGTGGGAACCAGAGACATCGTGGAAGAGAAGTTCCTTAAGATAGCTGAAATTACCGGCAGAGACCACATCCTCGAAGACCTGAAATCTGGTGTTTGTGTCACGGCCACCCAAATCTCCAAAGAACAGAGAGATCTTACTGTACCTATGGATGTCATAAAAAAGGCAACTGTATGTGTGTCAAGAGGGAACCAGATCAAAGGCATGGGGCAAATGGCTGTTCAGTTCAAATATCCGGGTAACCTGTGCAGTCTGGAGGCCAGAGTTGAGGAGGGCTGGATAGTGCCTCCACTGTGTAGAGAAGGACAGTACCAAGAGGGCCCCAGGGCTGCTGGGGCTGCGGTCAGCGTGGCTTTGTCAGTGAGTGGAAGCACCTTTGAGGGATGCGTGAGGCTGGGAAAAGGGAAAGCAGGAATGATGGAGAGTGGGACCCACATCTCTCCCTAGTGAAGCCTGCTGGTAGGTATGATAAAATGCAAAAGAAAATGTTTTCCAAATCTTTCCTTTCCTTCTTTTAGTTCATTGTCTCCACTTCCCTGTCCCCTTGGGCCCTCAGTGGCAGGTAGACCAGCCCTCAGGGAGGGCTTCAGGAAAGCCCAGTCTTGACGCAAGCCCTGACACATGGATGAATGGACAGACAGAAGGAGGGAGCAGGAGTGGGGTTCTGAGATCACACTGGTGTTGGTCACCCGCTTCCTTTTGCCTATAATAGGAGTCATGCAGCTTAAAAACCCAGACTGCTGATTTGAAAATTTACCTCATGCAGTGATTGATAATAGAAGCTTTCAGGAATAAATAAGAAAAAGAGGGGGAGGGGATGGCAAGCAAGTGCTGGGGAAACACATGAATAAGGACGTGCTCTGATGTTGAAAACAAGGATGATTAAAACTCTGTCCATTCATCCTCACCCGGGGGTGCGTTCAGATGTCCAGATTCACTTGTCTGTGTGACAGGTTGGAAAACAGAGGCATAGGGAAGGAAAGGAAGTTTGCTGCCTCTCAGGTCCACCTTGGCATCATTTTCTAAATGGGTATAGCGACTAGATCTCCTCGGGTGGCTTATTTCCAAACAACCATTGGCAGAAACGTGAAGCCTGGCCATTCACGCGAGATGTGCCTCCTATGATTGTCCTAGCACTTGACCCTTCCTGGAAATGTGTGGCTGTGGACAGTGGGCTGACCCGAGAGCTGAGCAAGGCAGGATGCAAAATAAAACAAAACCCACCTCCTCTCCTGAGATGCTCTGTGTGACACGGGAATTCTTCACAGGGCAAGCATTCCCTTGTCTTTTCCTCATCAACTTTTGCAAATAAGGACTTTTCCCTGACTTGGAGTCTTTTGTCAGTTTTTCCCAGTTTCTGGCTCCATTGGAAATGTTCTTAGGGGCCACGTAGTGGTTCTGATTTAATGGAAGTATGTAGGGTAGAAGCAGCTTCACTTATGCAGTAATGTGATCTGTCCTGTTCTTTGGTGTCAGGGAAGAAGGCAGGAAGGGAGGAGAGAGGGAGGGAGGAGAGAAAAAGGGAAGGAATTTAGAGAGCAACTATCATGTATTTTGCCTTCTTACAAAAACAGCCTTTCGGATCAGCCTTGGCTTTAGAATCCTGAGGGGAACTGAGAATCTAGAATGGGGAGTTTTAAAATGTGGCTGCATGATCAAAACACTTGAAGAAAAATCCCAATGCCTGGGCTTATTCCTAGCAATGCAGATTTAGCAGGCTTGGCCGGGAGACTGGGCACCATTAGTGGAAGGCCATCTGGAGACCTCTGTGTGTAAACAGGGTTGAGAATCCCAAGAATCCTTGTGCTAGAAGGAACCCTGCTCCCATCCAGGAGCAGCTGTTTGGAAGAGAATCCTTGGACTTCAGAGTTTTTTTAAATACTGTGAAAGTGTTGGACACTTGTATGGGAAATGACTGCTGTAAGCAGAACCACGTGAAGGTCTTTGATACCCAACCAGGTGACCATGGAAGGGCTTTGTTAGAAGGATCGTACTGACCTGGAGAGAAGGGGCTTTGATTTTGTGCTGGGAATGCAGAAAGCAGCTCTCTACCTTTGAGGGAGCAGCTTGGCAAGATACCTAGTCCCTTCCGGTGCAAACCTGGGTGTTCTGAGCTTTGCAATACATGCTTTGGTTTCCTGAACTGACCCCTCCCTGAGGAAGGGAGAGCCCCATGCAGGCAGCTGGTCTTGCTTCCTGGACCAGCAATACAGTAGAACCTTACATAACCCTGCACTCAAGCTCTCGGAAAGCCAGGCCTGCCCCAGTGAAAATGCTTAATGATGGGGAGCCATTAATGGAGGCCAGGGCTCAGTTCCCAGGCTGACTCCCGCAAGTGACGCCTTGTGCGTGGGGAACTGGAGTCATCACCGTACTGTGCTCATCCCTGACTCATCTGCGGCTCTCCCAGCACACGCAGAGCAGGAACACAGATGTCCTGATGGTTCAGCCTGAGGCAAGGACGCTGTTTTTATGCTGGGCCTGCCCTGTAAACTCATTTTGGTATGTTACAAATTTGCTGATAATGAGCTCTCAGAATTCTTTTACGGATTAGTCTTTTCTTTCTGTTTGTGTTTTTTGAGACAGGGTCTCATTACGGCCTTGAACTCACTGTGTAGCCCAGGCTAGCTGACAGCTCAGTCCCTCTAGTGTTAGGACCACAGATGTGTCACCGTGCCTGGCTTATCTTTTTTGTTGTTGTTGATGCTACCTATCCAGCATGTCCTCCTACTTCCTGGTCAGTCAGAAATAAGAGAGGCACTTCTCCATTTGGCATCTTTCAATATGGCGGCAGATAGCCCTCAGCTTCCCTCTCTGCTTCCCCTCAACTTTTCCTGTCCTCATTTTTCTCCTCGAAGAGGACAAACTTGATGGGCTCCCGTGTTCTCTAGCCTGGGAGCTAAGGGCAGGCTTGTCACAGGCACAAATCTAGGGAACTGGTACAATTAAAAACACTTGAAGATCTATAATAAGTGTGTTAATAAAGGGAAAACCACATTGGTTTAAAGTCACGGCTTATAAACTTATTTCCTATAAGATGCTGGAGTATATCTACTCCTATAATGAGTGAGTTGCCATTTTAATATAATTCAGTTCTCTTTCCTTTTGAGTCTTTACAAGCCTGAGTTCAGGTTTCTAGGCTCTGATATCTTTGATTAAGAATAATACTATACAACTGTTTTTTTAAAAAAATTCCTTCCTTCCTTCCTTCCTTCCTTCTTTATTTCTTGGCTTCTTGCTAGGGACTGAATCTAGGGCCTTGTGCATGTGAGGCAGTTGCTGTACCACTGAACTACCACCTAGCCCTAGTAGTGCCCATTTCTTAAGAACTCTTGTTAGGCACTGGTGTAAGGGCTTCCCTTACCTTAACGTATTTAATCTTCACATAGGATCAGTTGGTTTTCCCTGTGTTATAGATGAGAGAATTTAGGTTTAGAGTTGGGAGCCATTGCCAGGGTGAATCCAGTCCTGGTGCAATGAGGATTCAAATCCCGATCATTCTGACTCGAGATCTTATTCCTAGCCATTGTGCTACTGAGCCAACACAACACCTGTGACCTCATCGAGTCATGTGGCTTTAAAGTCAGTCTACATGGTGGCTGAGTTTCCAAAGTCCATCTCTAACCCAGACCCTCCTCAGGCTCAGGCATGCAACTACTTGCCAGCATTGTCACTTGACTTGCTAGCAAATCCCTCAAACTTAACCCTGACTGATGGGAGCCCTAAATAACCCTTTCCCTTCCTATGTGTGCTCCTCCCTCAGGTCCCCCTCTCGGTTCAGTCAGGCGTCTCCATTCAGTTACTCAGGCCAAAGTGTGGGAGTCAGCCTGACTCCTCTCTTCCTTTCACAGCCCACATGCAAGTCATCAACAAATCCAACAGGACTCTTGCATCCAGAATCCAACCCACTCATACCCCCACGGTTACTGCCCACCTCAAAGCCGTCAGAGTGAGTCAGGCTTTGTCACTCCCTGATTTGAAATCCTTTGGAGACTTTTTTCTCATGTGAAGGGTGTTATTATAGAGTTATTGCCTCTCCACTCCAAACCCATCCTTCCATACGGGGTTTTATGCCCTGGAAAAGCCTCATTTCTCCTTAGTCAGCAGGATCCCCGCTGGGTTTGACCAGTAGGGGACACTGGAGGGGGACTATGCTGCTGGAGGACAGAGAAGGTCTTGCTCCCCGCTGCTTTGTTTCCTTGGGACTTCCTGTTATCCTGCAGCTCCTAGAGCAGCATTCAACCCCCTACCTCACTCCGACACAGACACATCCTCTGTAAAGCAGCAGCTGAGTTCACTTTCCAATTTTTTCCGTACCAGAATTTTCAATGCCTCTTCAGGGACACTGGACCAGCTACCATTGGCCTCTCTTAAAGGTCTGGACTGCAGCCCTACAGGTGCCTCCTCTGAGCCTCTAAATTTCAATATTGTCTTCTTGTTTCCCCAGCCCTGAAAGCAGAGGCAACATCCTATGGTTGTTGTCTCAGACATTTCAGAATTCTCTTTTTACCCTCTTAGGTCCTGGTTTAGTCCTAAGTAACAATTCTTCATATTAAATGAGCACCATTGAAATAACTGGTTCAGCTTCTGTCTCTTGATTGTGCTCTGTCTGATGTGCTGAGTCAAAGCCAAAGACCTTAAGATGGTACATGACCTGGCTTCCCACCACCTCTTCTGTTTGAGTCCCTTTATTCTTCCTCTTGCTCATTCTCTCCTGGCCCCTCTGGCTCCTCACTATTCCGTGAACACACCAAACCCTCTCCTGACAAGGGCCTTCACCACCTCTGATGCCTTTGACTAAAAAACTACCCCACAATTGTGCAGACTTCCATTTGGGTCCCTCTGCTTTGGGTCTCCCTGCAACCTTCTGTGAGGCCCTCTCTGAAAACCCTGCACAATCCATATTCCTCCCCACCCCCTGGGAATTCCTGTCGTTCTAGTCTGCTTTGTTTTTTCTATAGCACTCGTCACTATTTTAGTTGTTTCAGTTACTATAAGAAAATACCTGAAACAATCAACTTATAAAGAGGAAAGGCTTATTTTGGCTCATGGTTTTAGAGGTTTCAGTCCATGGTTGCCTGGTCTTACTTTTGGACTTGTGAAGAGGTAGCTTATAATGGTAGAAGTATATGGGGAAAGAAGCTGTTTACTTCCCATCAAATGGAAAGGAAAAAGAGAGGAAGGGGAAGTGCCTAATAATTCTTTCAAGGGCACCCCCAATTCATCAAACTTCTTTCTATTATCAGCCCAAACTCCTAAATGTGCTACCTCCCAGTAGCACCACAGGCTGGGGGAATGGTCTTTGGAGAACAAAATTTAAGCACCATCTGGGAGTCTGTTTGTTTATTTGTTAATTGGTTCCCCCCTCTAACTAGAATATAAACTCACAGAGTGGATACTTGCCCTACTTTTGTGATCACTATAACCTAGACTTTTTCTTTTTTTCTTCAAATTGCTGGACCTGAAAACATGTGTAACAAAATTTAGAAGGTGCTGAATCTGTGACATCTCAACTCTGCCTTCAATTTCTACTCTGATAGGTTTTTGAACTGACAGCCTTATCTTATTAGGATACTAATCAGAGAACTTCATAGTGTACCCTAAGAATGTTTCCTGTTCCTGTGAGCTTGGTTCATAATGGCAGAGTCTGGAGATGCAGGCTGTTGGCTTTTTGTTGTCATCTGTGTGCAGACTGTGTCTGTGAGGGTGGGTCTGTCGTGTGGGTTGCCATACCTCACTTCTGAGATGAGGCCTAGCCCTCTAACGCAGGAAAACTAATATAAAGTTCAGACCAGCAAAGGGCTAGAGAAGATTTCTTACATTAGCAATTGCTGGAGACCCACCTTCATAGGGTTAAAGGCTGAATTGACCCTAAATCCAGCACATTACAGTTTACACCTTGCTCTAATGACTTGGGGGTACCTCCCTGGATTACCATGGCAGCTGCTGGGTTCTCCTTACTGTGAGTCATCTGTTTAGTCTTGTTTGCCCTGGATTTCAGCCACCTGGGTTTCAGAAGGTGCTGAGCTGGCCGATGTTCTTGGCCCCAGAACACAAGTGTGATTGGTGCCATGTTAAATGCTAGTGGCAATTATGGCTGCTGATTTGAAAGGAAGTTGAACATACTGGCTTTCATCAGGTCAGCTTTGCTTGGCCACATGCAACTTTCCACTTAGGAAAATGAGGGCTAAATTCTTGGTCCAGGCAGGCTCTTTCAAAGTGTTGTGTTTCTGTTCTCAATGAAACAAGATAACTCTGTGAAACTGAGGACTGTCTGCGCTGTCACTGAACTTGGTGCCATGGGAAAGGATAGTCTTAAACCCATAAAACCTGTGCTCCAAAGGTTTAGATGCTGCTCATTTTTGGTTCCTGGATTTGCCCATCTTAGAGATACTGTGATCTTAGTTTGCTGTGCTATATTTGAAACTACAAATTTGAATTACGGTTTAACTCTTAAAACACAGAATGCATGCTGCTAGCAGGTAATGAGAAAGCACCTTCAGAACACCCAGCACTCTGCTAGGGGAATACAACACTGAAGGTGTGGCTGTTGCCCTCAGGAAGCTCCCACTGTATTTAGAGAAATAGGAGGTACACACACTCAGAAGCACATGAATATACATGAGCATGAAAATGTTTATGTAGACTAGAGTGCTGTAGAAACTCTCCTGCCTGTACAGGAGTGAGTACGTAATTGTTGACCTGTGTTTCCTTTGGAAGACCCCATTGGAATTTGAGGTAGACTTCAGAGAAGAATGGCATTTGGATCGATAAGGAGAAAGGGACTGAACAGTAAGGCCACTGGCTCCTGAAAGGTTCTGCGGCAAGACTAAACATAGCATACACGATGTTATGCAATGGATGAAATCGCTCCAAAGGAGTCATTAGAAAGCCAGATGAGCAGATGGGAAAGGACAGAGCCTTGGAGGACACCCAATCTGGTTGAGTAGACTGTATCTGTGCATTAAAAGAGATAAACCAGACTGTTGTTTGTGCAATTTAAAATATTGAAAAAGATTCAAAAGAAAATGGATAGAGAATATCTGGCAATGGACCTTAAAAGCCAGATGAAAGATACAAACGAGTTTTTCAGGACCTTAGTGGAGGAAGGAAACAGTAGGGCTGTCTTTGGAGAAGAGTCCTGGGGGGAAGTAAGTCTTAGGGTAGGTATGATGAGCAAAGGGGGGGAGGCAGGCAGAGGGGACACATGGTAGGTGAAAGGGACCTCGAGGTAAAACTTACTCTAAAGAACGAGTTTCTTCTGAAAAAGGAGACAGGTGTCCGGTCAGCTTTGGGCTCTGAAGATAAGAAGAGAAGATCTGTCCTGGTACGCTGGGGAAGGAACTCAGGGAAAGGTTGAGGAACACATACCAGGCTACTGAGCACTTTCCAGGGCCAACTTGCATTTGGATGGTGTGGGCCTGTGGTAGGCCAGGTCAGAGGGTTGCAGATCCTTCCTCCTTCCTTGGTTATGTTTTGGGATTCAAGAGGTCAGAATGGGGAGAGATGGAACTGACTGGAAAGGAGAGTCTTGAGGGGTGAAACCTGGGGAAGAAAGCACAACATTATGTGCTTAGCTGGATACTTCTCTACATTGTGGGAGTTACGTCGTCAACAGCAGCAAGAACAACAGGATGGTGCTAACAGACTCAGAACATTCTAGAACAAAATATCCCCCACCATTCTTTGGATTCTCATTGTTCTTTGTCCAAGCTTATTGACCACCCTATGGTTAATATTTAGATAGATTTTATTGAGGTTAAAAGAACAGAGATAACAGTTAGGAACCCCAGCCCCATCATTTTCTAATTATCAGATCTTGGGCAAATCAGCTAACCATTCACTCTTAATATTTTCACCTGTAAAGTGGGAATAGCAACACCTTCTGGGTAGAAGTATTGTGAAGATGAGAGTTAGGCTCCCACAAACAGTGACTGGTGTTATTTTATGTTAGAATTTCAGAAGAGTTTGTGTGTTAGAGTGTGAGGTATTGCCCAGTGCCCAGTGCCCAGCCTTATTCCCTTTTCCTCTGTATATCTTCTCTCTCTTCTCCCTCCTTCACTTACACAGTACATATCTTGGTTAGGTTTGTGGTCAGGAGTCTGGAGTGTTGAGTTCTCTTAGCCTGCAGTGACCTGGTAATTACTTGCTAATTATGCCACTTTTAAGCACAGTAAGAGAAGGAATTGGCCCCATGCATTGCAGTCATTTGGCAAATCCCAGCTGCCCTTTGATGCCAGTTGGGATCTTTCTTGCCTGGATTCTTAGCAGCCTTGATGACAGTCTCCTCCCCCATGGACTGAGTCAGGGGTGACTGTGTGCTGACTAATGTGGCTTTTGGCTGGGAGAGAAGTAGGGAACACTTGTCAGGGCCTGAGAATGGGTGATGGTCGGTGTGGGAGACTGAGGCCCTCCCTGAGCCCCAGGTATGGGCCAAAGCCATGTGGTCCCAAAGTCGTGTTTTCAGACCAACTCACATATGTGAAATCTATCAGGGAAACTTAAATAAGTCCAGGCAGGAAATAAGTTCAGATATATTTGGAAGATATTGAAGAAAGGAAAGAAAAGTTCTCCAAAAGGTTCCATTTCACTTTTCATTTTTTATATAAAACAATTTTGCTTCTCAGATTCCATCTTTTCTTAAGGTATGTTAGTAACACTGTGCTCATTTGACAACTATGATATTTCCTCTTTAGTATTATATAGAATGAAGTTTAAATTCCTCGTTCATTGGTATAGGGCATGGTGGCTTGGCCAGGACTTTGCTTTCTCTAATTTAATTTGTCTAAAGGACAAGTGAAGACCGGGTGGGCTGAAGCCAAAAACTCATGCTTCATATTTGCCTGACACTTTCTGCCTACAGATCTCAGACTGTTATGGTTTGTGTCTGGGTGTCCTCCCAAAGCCTCACGCAGTCATGGTGTGGGCATTTAGGGTTTATGATTGATTCATGGTCCAATACTGGGATTATAGATGTGAGTGTTGCATCCACCTTGGGGCGGGTAGTTTGCATACAATGTAAGGGAGGGAAAGAAGCTGCTTGCTTCAACTCTTCCCTTTCGTTATTGCTGCTTTTGGTGTCTTGTGCCATCTTGAAGTGTTGTCTTTGTGCCATGCCACCCTGCCTTGGAGCCAGCTGGTTACGGACTGAAATCTCCACCAACTGTGAGCTAAATAAACTTTTCCTTCCTTAATTCTGGGTGTCAGGTATTTTGTCCAGCAGTGAGAGAAAAGTAACAAAGATACAGATCCTTACCTCATTGATAGAATAGTTGGGAAGACACAAATTACCATTAAAAGTTAATCTTTAATTAAGCATTCCCACTGCATAAATTTAATAAGTAAAACTATCTTTTAAAGAGTTAAAAGCATTATATCACAGCAACATATGCGTACCCATGTTTATAGTGGCACAGTTTGTAATAGCTTGATCTTGGAAACAACCCAAATGTCCATCAACCAATGAATGGATAAAAAAGATGTGTTTTTTTAATACGATGGAATACTATACAGCCATAAAGAAGGGTAAACTTGAGACCTGTGTAGCTAAATGGATGGACTCCTGAAAGCATACTCTTAAGTGAAATCAATTGGGCACACACATGTAAATATCACATCATCTCTCTGATGTGAGAAAGTATAAATCAGAACGAAAATGTATAATAGGTATTGTAAAATAGGAAGAAACTGCTTGAAAAGAAAGGGGAACTATGGAGGGATGAGGGGAAAAGGAAGGAAGGGAAAAGGAAAACATGAGGAAAGAAGGTGTTATGGTTTGTGTCTGGGTGTCCTCCCAAAGCCTCATGCAGTCATGGGGTGGGCTTCTAGAGTTTATAATTGATCAATGGTCCAATGCTGGGACTATGGGTACGAGTGCTACACCCGCCCTAGGCTGGGTAGTTCACACAGAATGTAAGGGAGGGAAAGAGCCTTGCTCTCTGTCACTCCTCCCTTTTGCTCTTGTTGCTTTTGCTGTGTCCCACTGCCCTGAACTGTTGCCCTCGCTCTGTATCACTCTGCCTTGGAGCCAGCCGAGTATGGACTGAAGCTTCCACAAACGGTGAGCTGAATAGACCTTTCCTTCCTTAATTCTGGGCATCGGGTATTTTGTCCCAGCAATGAAAGAGAATGAACTGAGACAGAAGGATAAAATGGAAACAAAGGTTTGTAGATAAGGAGGGAAGAAGGATTAAAGGGAGGGAAGGAGAATGGAGAAAACAGAGGTGTCATGCTACACTATGGACAGGTACAAACTCGCTATGATGCATGTGACCAGTATGTATATCTAAATTGCACCAATAAATTTAACAATAGAAATAGTATTGTTAGGGCTGGGGATACAGCTCAGCGGCACAAGCGCCTGCCTAGCAAGCGCATGTCCTGAGTCTGATTCCTGGTACCAAAATAGTATTTTTAGATAATTGACTTATGTTGATATAAAGGGAATAATTTCACTGTCCTCTATTCACTTTTTATATTTATTGCAGCAGTGTAGGGGATCGAACCCACGCCCTCATGCATGTCAAGAAAATGTCCTTCCACTGACCTAAACCCCTGACAAGGAAACCTGCCTTATTTGTGCTGTCTTCAATTTCTTGCCTTCTGTGGAATGTCCTGGAAATTTCTTATGCCAAGAAGCAAACAAAATGACAAGCCAAGTGTGGTGGTGCACACCTGCAACCCCAACACTCAGAAGACTGACACACAAGGATTCCAGGAGCTTGAGGTCAGCCCGGGCTGCAGAGTGAGTTTAAGGCCAGCCTGACTTATGTAGGGAAACCCTGTCTCAAGAAACAAACAAAAAGAAGCAGCAGCCAAAAGATATAAGGTTTTATCTGAGAGAAGCATTGTGATAAAAAATATTGCCACGCAGAGACTATAAAATGGTCCAAAGGGTGTGGGGTATCATTTTAATGCTTATATGCAGAAAAGAGAAAGTGTTGTTTGTTAGAAGTTCAGTGTAGGCATCTCTTGTTGTTTGGCTTTTTGTGTGCAATCTTTTCTTCCGGAATGTGGGAGCCAAACTGATTTAGACAAATCCATCACTCTCTGAAATCTCTGGTCGTCTTTGCTGAAAGTCAGGGGCTAGTAGAACATTCTTTCCAAATCCACTGTCTAAACACTATCAGAATTTTGGAATAAAATAAATTTAGAGAATAAGGATATTTTCCCTCTTCCTGTTTATTAGAAGTTATTCATTTATGGAGAAAATTAGGGAAGTTCAGAAAAGAATAGAGGTAACAAAAATGACCCAGTATCGGGGGTACAATTCTCAGTACTAATTTCCTAGTAATGGTTTATGTCAGGGAGGAGAGAACACCCTTCCTTTTAATTCTCTTTCTCTTCCCTTTCTTAGAAACCTTCAGAATTAAAAAAGAAAAAATAATGTGGTTGATAGCTCCAAATGTTGGTTTGGATGCCTGTTTGTGTCGGGCCAGCATGTTTTGTGTGCATTAGATTCTCTCATCGCCAGTTTTGTGCTTTTGAATCTGGCTAGGTCACGGAGCCTTCTCTTGGTAGCCAGCTTCCTGTTGATCTTCTCAGGCGCTGGCGGAGAGTCTACTCGCATGGTTTTTCAAGGTGACATGTGTAGCCATAGGATCGTGAAAGTGTGTGATCAATCACTGACAGTAACTAGTGTCCCTACTTACTGGAAGACGAGCATGAAAACATCTAGTTGAAATTCAGTTTGAAGTCTAAGCATAGAGAAAGTCAGAAGTGAAAATGATGCTGAACTGATGGCACACACCGACTTAAAAACTGTATTTTCCCTCAAGTGCTCAAAAAATCACCACCGCGGCTGTCTAGTGTCCAACTGAATGTGCGAGCTAAACAAAGCCAGATGCTTTCAATTAACCCCTAGGCTGCCTCGTGCCCCAGTGCCGCGGCCAGTTTCCCTGCTGCGTTTATTTTCTATAAATGAGCTTCTTTGGTTTCATCTGCACTTGGTCTCGGGACTGCAGCCACCAGTGAAGGAGCAGGAAGTGGAGAATCCGGTCCAGTGCTAGGTAGAGTAGCAGGGGTGCAAAGGCGGCCTGCAATCCAGTCTTCCTGCCTGTTTCCAGCTGCCTGACCACAAAGGCTCATCCAGGCTGTGACTTCTTCCAAAGCAGCTGTTTGCAAGTGTTTCCCTCAGCTGGCTTTCTGCAAAATGGCATCGGCCCTGATAGTTGTTCCATTCCCAGTATAACAGACAACTAAGTTATTTAGAAATAGGACAGGCAGTCAGACAAGGCTAGGTAGGCCTTTGGGGAAAGGTCAGTACAGAAGACAACAGTGGCGCTGGAAGCACATTTGTTAAAAGTCAGGCCTCAAGATAGAGAAACGAAGGCTGGGGATGTAGCTCAGTGGCACAGTGTCTGCCTGGAAAGCGCGAGACCCTGAGTTCAATTCTCTGTACCAAAGAAGAAAAAAAGAGAGAGATGGAGAAATGACTACACTCACATACTTCCCTGAAGGATGAACAGCAGTAATTGACACTCTAAATAGCTATCAGTCACCTTGGGTGGGGGACCAAAAGTCAGGATTTTCTGACCCTTCCTTTCTAGGAAAAGTCCTTGTTCAGTCCATGTGTGGACTTGCCTCCCTCTTTGATCCCACCTCACCTTGTGGCTTTGCTCTATAAAACTCCCCTGAAAAGCGGGATCCCCTGGGCTACCCATTCGGGACCCCCTTCTGTCTCTGAGACAGGAGCTATCTTTCTCTCAACAAATCTTCATGCTCTTAATCTCCACTGTTCCTAGAACTCATCCTTTGATTTTAGAGAACATGAACTTGACTTAGCAGACATCTAGCAGGTTGGGAGTTATATTTCCTTTATATTATTTGGATTATTTGGAGGCCCTAAATAATCCCTAGCGCATTCCTATATCACTAGTTAGGAATCACACAACTTCTGGGCATCTGTAAGGGTGTTAGAAAACAGGCTCCCCTCTGAGCTCATGAGACTTCTGGTCAGCAAGGCAGGAGGCAACACTGTGTGAGGAAGGGACAGTGTCCTTCAGTGGATACAGCCAATTCAAGGCAGAACAAGGATTTGGCTTTGGCTCCTTCTGTGACCTTTGGCAGTTTATGGACTGCACAGTCATACAGAGTGACCCAATGAAAGTACCTGATGACTTGCTAAAAGATACTGTGGGTAACTGTTAGATCACACATATGTGCCTGTCTTACATGGAGCTCTAAGTGACCTGGCTATGCTCTCTCTGTTCAGATGAGCGAGGGCACAAGGTAGCTTCATAGACAGACAGATGTCCACTGGGAGAAGTTACTGACCTAGAGGACCAGAGAAGCCGCAGATCTTGCTGAGACATCTTTTAACTGGTTCTATAAATCCCCCAGTGATATTTGATTGAGATTTAATTTAGTTTTTAAGTCTTGAAAAACTATTTGTGTAGACTTGCACCATTTAAGAGGTTCTTGGAATTTAGATCTTGCAAGTAATTTGCTACATTAGCTTTGGGCAAAAATATTTGCTTTTTGGTCCTTTGTGGTTTAAGTTCCTTCTCAGCCTTGACCTGGCATGTTAGAGGGAGTCATGCTGTGGAACGCCACAGGGGTGGGGAGTTTAGCAGAGAGTCCATGCAATAAAGCTTGTTACTGATGGCAACTTTTCAGACAGGAGGAGCTCACATGTGATATTCTTGGTCTATTTGGTTGGTTGTTTATGTATTTTGGGTATATTATACAGTTTAGATTAGAAAACTGAAGCTGATATGATGAAACTTTTAAAATTTCAATTAAGGTTGGGAAATTGTTCTCTTGATACATTGAATTAGATTAGCCTATTGCTTTGATGTGTTTTTTTTTTGTTGTTGCTATTCAAAGTGACACTTACACTTTTGTATGTATCCCAACACCTCAAAGTTGCCCATCTTTGAGCAGAACGGAGCCAGGATGTGTTATTACAACCAATAATTTGGCTGTCTTCTTACCTTGTCTAGAGAATTTAGCATTGAAGAATTGATTACCGAATAATTGGGTCTAATCTCTGTATATTCTTTTGTGAAGAGGAGAGATGCATACTGTGTTTCTACTTTATGAGACACAGAAAAAGAAGGCAGTGGTTTCCCTTATCTGTGGTTTCAGTTACCTGTAGTCCATTAAAATCAGAAAGTATTACACGGAAAATTGTAGAAATAAACAATACCTGAGTTTTAACTTCCACTTGTTTTGAGTAGTGTGATAAAATCTTGAGCCGTTCTGCTCCGTCCTGCTTGGAGATGAAGCGTACCTTTCTCCAGCATTTCCGAGCTGTGCAGTTATTTGCCCATTCATCATTAGCAACTGTCTGAATGACCAGATCCCAGCGCTTGCCTTCAGTGAGACCTTGTTTTACTTAACAACGGCCTGCTGGCAATTTGGATGCACCAAGAAGTTGAAAGTGCTTCCATTAAGTGGAAAGATGATAATACAGTAAGATATTTTGAGAGAGGGAGAGAGAGAGCGAAATCACAGTCACGTAACTTTTATTACTTTAGACTTGGATAACGCACTTGATTATTAATTATTGCCATTGATCCCTTACTGTACTTAGTTTATAAGTGAAACTTTACTCTAGGTGGGTATGGATAAAGGAAAACAGTGTATGTAGGCTTCGGTACTATTGGTGGATTCAGACATCCACTGAGGTCTTAAGACATATCCCCCAAGAATATGTCTTAAGGGGGGGCGACTGTGACTGGTGTAGTCTTGGGGTGAATCCCAAAGCAGTACCTGAGTATTCTGAGGTTGTCCTAGGAGGATAAGCAGCTTATGAGGACAGATCCTGACCCATGGTAATTTTAAACTATTTTCTCTCATTTCAGCGAAATGGGAAACTTCTTTTCTTCCTATTTCTGCAGCATTGCCAACCTCTCAGTTGAATCTTCAGTCTCAGAGTAGATGTGGTGGAATTAAGCCATATGGGAGGATTTTGTTCTAATGTCAACATGGAAGGTGAGAATCTATTATATTTTAAATTCTGCCCTTAAAAAGTCTGAATTTGTCCCTTTCATGCAGCACACATAGTTTATATAGCATACAGGATTACTGGCATATACAATAATACACACATAGCTCAAAAGACTACATAAGTGATATTTAATTTTACAGTGCCGTATCTTTGAACATTAGCATCTTGCCAAGAGCCTCGGAGAGATAAGTAAGAGTGGAGACTGATTCAGGGCAGAGTGGATTCACACCTCCTGTCTCTGGCTCAATCCAGGCAGGCTACTGGCTTGCTGAGTGAAATGCTTGGTAGAACTGCCCACATACACAGAAAATGTCCCTTCTTTCCTTTTTTCACTCCATACCCACACTCTGTGCAGCCTCTTTTTTTTCTCTTTCTCTTTTTCCCGTGGTGAATACAATGGAAAATAAGCTCAATATGCTTGTGGTATCATTTTAATGTGTTTTACCCATGAGGGCTGTAAGTCCATGAATGTCACCGTGAACTAAAAAAAAAAAAAAACAAAACAGAAAGGAAAAGGAAAGTTTGTTGCTTTTCAGTGCTCATTAGCAGGAAACACACCGATGGGCTTTGTGTATTTGTTGGAAGGATCAAACTTGCATTGGGACATGGGTTGATTGTTAATGCTGAATTAATGCTTTACAGTGAGGTGTTAAATTGGTTAAGCCAATGTGATCAATCTTCTCTTGGAAAAACAGGGCTGAGTGTTCTATTTTTTTTTTTTTTTTTTTTGCGGTACTGGGGATCGAACTCAGGACCCTGCGCTTGCTAGGCAAGCGCTTATTCCACTGAGCTATATCCCCAGCCCAGTGCTTAGTGTTCTAATCTAGGATGCACTGTCTCAGGACAGCACTAATTATAAGCAAGTATAACACATGTTAAAAGCATCTAAGGAAGAATTCTCAAACTTCCACAACTGAGTATTATATAACAGGGTCTTTCCTTCTCATGCCCATTTTATAAGGCCAGATTTCCTCTTAGTTACCCCAAAGCATCGATACTTTATAGCAGTGGTGGCGAAGCTATGGCACATGTGTTGCAGTGGGCTGTTTGTATCTTTGAAAGCTCTAAAAGATTTTCTATTACTGCTTTGTAGCAACTGCAGTTAGGAACTTCAAGGAAAATTATAGTTCTGGAGGAAACCCACTTGGGAAAAAAATTATCTCAGAATCTTGCTCCAAGACCATCTGGTTGGTGAGTTGCCTGTTTGCCCCCAGACTTATTTCTCAGGTTCCCTGCTCTGTTTTATATTGCGTGGCATGGACCCCAGTAGACCACATTCCCGGATGATCTTGCCAAGTGTTTTATAGCTAAGTTTGTCTAATGAGAGTCATCGGATGTAGGGAAAAGGAGGAGGCCAGGGTTTTTAACCCTTCAGTTTACTGCTTGGGACAATGCATTTGTGAGTAGCTAAAAGGTAGTGGCTTCCCATCATTGCTAATTTCTGGATTAGCTTACAATTCCATTTAGGTTTATACAACTAAAAATTATATAAATTTATGGTGTACAACCTGATATTTTGATACATGTACTGTGGAACACTAAATCAAGCTAATTAACATATGCATGACTTTACATCCTTATTTTTTGAAGCTCCTTTGACATCTTTGTGGCCATATTCAGTTATCTCAGTTGAACTATCTGATGTGGGTTGTGGTTTTTTGTTGTTGTTATTCATTTGTTTTTATCACACCCCAACTAATACTCATTCATGTTTCAGCCTCTATTTGGAAGTCTTGTCCTTGGTCTGACGGATTTGTCCCTAGGTCCGACCTTAGATTTAACCAACTCTTTGCTCCGCACATACATTGTGTTGTTTTCTGGTTTTCCAGCTTGATGGTTGGGTATCATCACCCTATTTGCTATACCATGGCCTTGATGCTTTAGTTGCCCCCTTATGCCTTCAGTTCTGTAGGTACAACTGGTGTCTGAGCTATGAGATTCTGAGTGTGGTAGTCACCTTTTTCATAGCTAGGACAAAACACCTGACATGTGCAAGTTGAAGAAAGAAAGGTTTATTTTGGCTCACCATTTTGAAAGTTTCAGTTCACAGTCAGAGGATCCAAGGCAGAAACACTGTGGGACAGAGGGCTTGGCAGAGGAAAGCTGCTCACTTCATGGCAACCGGAAAGAGAGAGGGCTAGAAAGAACTAGAAAGGAAGGGACAACACAGAGTCCCCGAGGTCGCACTCCCATGATCCACCCAGATATGTGCTTTAAATTGACATGTGTGATTAACATCATACCAGGTTTTCAACCAAGTGAGTCCTTGGATATTTGACTCAACTCCCAATTTTTACTTACACAGCTTCCTCAAAGTCATCAGGAAGACAGAAGGGAAGTTTCACATTCATGCCTAGATAAACAGTGTATCTCCTTATGTACTGTAACACATATGCAGGATTGGAAACCAAGACTGAAATATTGATCGCCCAGTGACCCTTCTCACTGCCTGGGGTTTGCTTTCAAGCAAACATTATGCACTGGTGGACTCATATTTATTTATTGCTACTAAGGGCAAGTTTTAATGTTGAATACTTTGTGAAGGACACATATGAATAAGAAATGATCAATGTCCTCAAGACACTTTAGGAAGGCAGATGACATATACACGAGTGACTCATATCTAGTATATGTCATATATATAACACACAAGATAGAAATCTGTAAGTTCTATAAGAAAAGTGTAGATAAATTGTTATTTGCATGTGGGGGAGAAAGTTGCCTGGCTGGGAAGTATTAGAGAAAAACCCCATCATGCAGACAGTATTTAAATGAACTAAAAAACATAGATATTTGGGCATGAACAGCTGTGGAAAGGCATGTAGGAGGAATGATCAAA
The DNA here is from genome assembly GCA_004027595.1 of Dinomys branickii. NCBI lineage: Eukaryota > Metazoa > Chordata > Mammalia > Rodentia > Dinomyidae > Dinomys > Dinomys branickii. The sequence goes on from PVLD010004450.1 coordinate 47,336, forward strand.
AGCAAATAAGGACACAGTGAGTGATCAGTACAAGTGGAAAACTGATTACCTGGCGGAAGAGGCAGCAGTGACAATGATATCAATCATAACTCGCACTTAACACGCTTCTACCATGTACCCAAAGAACACACTAAGTGCTTGTGTGCTTTGTTTTGGCCTGTAGATGGGAACTGTCATTCCTCTCTTGCAGATGCAGAAAGTGGAGTTTTGCAGAGAGTAAATAACTTCCTAAAAGTCGCCCAGTGAGCAAACGGGAGAGTGGAGGTTCCACCCGGGGTTTGCCTGATTCTTCGTAGATTGTTAACCGCTAAGCCAAAGCAAGAGATTTACCTTTACATTTGCTATGAATAGCATATGCTATTAAAAATAATAATTAGGAAAAATGAAAAGTCCCAGATATAAAAACATTATTGCCACCATGTCCTCACTAGAGCAGAGATCTAGAAATTATTTTGACCCAGTATTTCATTACTGCAATGTTTAGCATCTCTTAGTGTAATGAAATGAAGATAAAATTAAAATATTTTAGAAACACAGGACTGTATGTATTTATTAACAATTGAGAGACCATTTTTCCTTTCCGCAAAATAGATGCTTCTATATATTTATCACTGAGTTTAGTAACACTTTATCAGTCCTGGCTTGGCTATGTATAAGGCTTTAACACAGAAACATGGTGGGCCTTGCATTCAAGTTCTGTGTGCCTTTCTTTTGAATTCTTCCTAATCAAGATGATTTTTTGTCATCACTGGTTAATATCTCAGTTCACAATAGGTACTTAATTGTCATTTCCTCATTGTTTGCTTGGGTTTTTAACATTTTGTAGTATTTTCAATACGTGGTTTTTTTCTGCAAATATTTTAGCATTTTCCCCAATGATTAGAGGATTAATTTAGTCAAGATTACACACTGTATCTTATTACATACAGCCTTTGAACTAGCACAAAGAAATAGCAAAGTGCTCTAAAATGCAGAAAGTAAATGCAGAGCTGAGGACAGACACTGCTCTTAGCCTCTCTATGTTCTGAAATGCTTCTGTGTCACTCAGGAAAACTTAAGTATTGTAGACTGTGTGAAGGTTCTAGGTTAACCTGGGTATAGGAAACTGGTTAATTAATTCTAATTAATTAATAATTAGCTAATTGATCATAAAATCACATCACCATAGCCCAATGGTTTAAATTCATGCATGCTTCTACTGTGTTGGATGATCAAAACTGAACACTTTCCCTAACTTTAAAAATATAATTGAAGCTTCTGGAGAAAAAATATAAAGAAAAGAAGTAAAAAAGTGTTCAGATAATGTCATTTCCTCTAGAAAAATCTAAGATATGACTCATAATCCCTGAAAAAAAATTCCTGGAGTCCCTTTGGGTATGGCTGACTAAATGCTGTTCTAAGAGAAAGATGCATTTCATATGTATAAATATTCATCATTTCTATATATTAGGTTGAAGAATGCAAACATTTACAGGAAATTAAATCCTATTTTCATTAAACCTTCTCTGCTCAGAATCCTTACAGTAGAGAGCCCTGACATTTAAATTGGAATACACTCTTTTCTTCATTTTGTTGACCAAACTAATACTGGGAAAGTCTGGGAATTATTTGTTTACTAAAGCGATACCTATCTATATCCAAGTATGTTAAACCAAAGTCCAAAGCCTTGTGGATGAAATATCTCCTTCCTGTTAAGGCCATCAGGTTCAATTCCTGCTGGGATGGTAGTTTTTTCAATTAAATTTCCATTAACTTTTTGCCTCTGTGTCATTAGACACTAATTCTTATGTGCTGCCAAGATGAAAGAGTAAAAGGAAATATCTGATTCATGCATCATGTTGCTGACAAGTGAAATGTGACGATGACAACTTTTTAATGTGGGAGATAGGGGAGCCAGCAAGGGGACAGGTCTTTTAGACCTGACACTGACCATGGCTGAGGAGGAATGGCAGCTGCAGCAGGGAATGCAATTTGGAAGATAGTGATCAGGCAGCAGAAGCATTTAGGATTCTAAATGGTGGGGTGCTGCAAAAGAACCGCGCAGGCAGAACAGAACAGAAGCCTGAAACCCTAGAGGAGGCGTGCCCACATGGTGCATTGATTGAGAGGGGAAATGGAGAGATGTTGGCTATTTAGAAAAGAAAAAATAGGAAGTCGAGTTGGCTCATTTGGTGAGTGCATTGTTTTAGGGTAAGCTGAAGCACAAGCAGCAGTACATAAGACATCTAGAAGAGCAAGTGACTAAGGAACAAAACAGCAGTTCAGTGAATACTATGAGAAAGACAAAGTTATGTATTACTTAACCTTCTATTAGTGTAATAAAATATCTGAAATAATCAATTTAAAAAGAGGAAAGGTATATTTTGTCTCATTATGTTGGAGATGTCAGGCCATGGTTTGTTGACCTGTTACTCTTGGGCCTGTGGTGAGTCAGCTCATGGTGAGAGTGCCCGGGGGAGGAAGCTCAGTCGCCTTATCACTGGGAACCAAAACGAGAGGAAGAGGAAAAGGCTGGGGTCCCATAATCCTCCTTGAGGCTGCACCTCCGATGACCTAAGATCTCTCATAGGTCCCACCTCCTAAGGGTTCCACCCCCTCCCAGCAGTGCCACAGGCTGGGGACCAAGCCTTTGGAACATGACCCTGTGGAGGACATTTAAGATCCAAAGGATAAAGGTCTACAACAATTTTGTGAGTCAAAATATATAAGAGGCAAAAACCAACCAAACAAAACTCCAAACATATGCTTGCTAATTGATTGTGCAGAAAAACATTAATAATGGATGCTCAGGAAGGCTAGGGGATGATGTGAAAGAAGTGCCCATATTCTTTCAAGTTTTCACAAAAATAAGAGCAAATGACTTTCAGAACTTCATTAAACAAATCTTAACCTAGTGAACGTTAATGTATACACATATATACATATATATGTATATATATATATATATATATATTTTTTAATAATAGAGACAAAAGAGGATAAAGAGAATCTTATCCTCTAGGGGCTTGCACTTGGGTTTACATTTGGGCCATCCAAAGGCCTATGGAATGAAATTTTAAAATCATTTCATGTTTTGAGAATTCCAAGTGAAACACAAATGATTGTACACGCTTCCCTACACACACACACACACACACACACACACACACACACACACACAAGCATGGTTTACATGAATTATATATAAAAAGTACAATTGACTTAATTACCCATAATAATGTCTAATATGTATTGAGTCCTTACTATTCCCTGTTTTAAACTCTGTACATCTCCCTTATTCCTTATGATTACTCTATTAGGGGAGCTATCTGTTTCCCTCTGTTTTACAGGTGATAAAACTAAGGTGCAAAAATTCAATTCCAGGTCAGCCAACAGTCCAGCAAGAAGCGAGAATGAGGCATTCCCACAGCAGAGCCTGTGTTTGTGAACATGAATCTGTGGAATAACAGTTAATAATTTACAAATCACATCTGGAATAGATTTGAGATTCATGTTTGAATATAGCTTTGTTTATTGTTCTGAGAATATTTGCTTCCAAGTAAACTAGTGGAACCCAAATGGAAATAAAATTTTTAAAAGGCAAACCTGATTCAGGAGGAACTATTCCTATTTTCTTGCTAGAAAGAAACTATATCACTTGTTAGAAGGATGCAAAACATCAGATTAAAATAAATCAGGCTCAGCTCTACAAGGTTTCTTGACCTTAGCTAGTGCCTAGCCTGTGTACATGTGTATCTGCATTCTAAAGTCAGCTTCGCAGTGAGCCTCCTTCCTTCCCCCTGTGCACTTGACAGTTTGAAAGCACCTGGTGCCTTCTGTCTAGACACAGTTTTGCTTACGCTTCTCCTCTGTGGGTGCTGACATCGAGGAGGAACCTGGCCCGTCTAAGCCCTTGTGTTGGTTTGGAATGTATTTGACCCTGAGTAACAGAAAATCCAGCTCACGGTAGCTTAAACAAATAACGGTCTATTTTTCTCCTGTAGCTAGAAGTCTGGAGCGAGGCATCTGCCACTATTGGTTTAGCTGCTGGTGTTATTGGCGGTGGAGGCTCCGCTGTGCCTTGGCCAGTCCCTCGTGTTTCTAGTATGGCGCTGCAGCTCCAAATGTGCAGGCGGCCGACACCAGCGGAGCCTGTTTCCTGTATCATAAAAGTGGATCTTACGAGCTGCACTGCCCTGCCCCCTCCCACCTCCGGGGACTTGGCCTGGACTCAGTCACACTGGCTGCTAAGTAGGCTGGGAGTATATTTGGGTTGCAAGGGAGGACGCTGGATGCATCTCCCTTGACCTTGCAATTAAAGGAATAGCTTAAATTACAGAACTGTGTGATAACCAACTTTCAAGCTGATGCTATGAGCTGTGTTGGGCTATACTGTTTATTTTTTTCTTTTTTAGCCCTCTTATAGCATACAGTTTGATCTCTTAAACGTTTGGCCCTAAAATCTTATTTAAAAATTTTTCTGTTGTCATGAAGAAATGATTTTTTTTTATTTTTAAAAATTTAAAATTTTTTTTATTTAAAAAAAATAAAAGCACAAAGACATATTAACAAACAGACACAAATTAGCATAAAAAATAGTACAATCAAAACTGATTTACAGATAAGGTGACATGGACTCAACAGTGGTTGTTGCTTTACCTATTGATATCTTCGAAGTGTAAATATATGAACACAGATACAGACATGCAAAATTTGTCAGACAGTTAATCCTCTCAACAACAGAAAAACACAAAAAACAAAAAACCAAAGACAAAAAAAAAAACAACAATAGTTGCTGCTTTGCATGTTGATATCTTCGAAGTATGTGTTCAGGATAACACATACAGACATACAAGATTGATCAAATAACCCATCATCAATTATTCCTTAGCATTAAGTGATATAATACAATAATAGAACCATATTAGCCCTCCTGCACATATGTATATACATATATACATACATACATTTTTGCCTCTTTCTTTTCTCCTTTCCCTTGTCCCATCTGTTCTTTGTTTTTGAACAGATTTCCTTCATGTCTCTTAGTTTATATTCCCACCCTCAGGTTCTTACACCAGTGATACAATACGTTGCCTGCACATGTACCACTGATTTATTTCACTTATGAGTATGGACTCCAGTTTTGACCACTTGCCTACAAAGTCTCCAAAACTGTCTTTCTTTATAGCTGAATAATATTCCATTATATAAAAATGCCACAGTTTTTAAATCCAGTCTTCTGTGGGTGGACACTTGGGTTACTTCCACATTTTAGCTATTACAAATTGCGCTGCTATAAACATGGGTGCACATATATCAGAGTGATATGATGTTTTCAGATCTTCTGGGAAAATACCCAGAAGAGTAAGAGCTGGTTTGAATGGAACCTCTAGACCTAGTTTGCTGAAAAATCTCCAAACTGCTCTCCACAGTGGTTGCACCAGTCTGCATTCCCACCAGCAGTGTAATAGAGTCCCTATTTCTCCACAGCCTCGCCAGCATTTGTTATTGGATGACTTTTTCATACTGGCCAGTCTTACTGGGGTGAGATGAAATCTCAATGTTGTTTTTATTTGCATTTCTCGAATGACTAAGGATGTGGAAAATTTTCTCATATATTTATTTGCCATTTGTATTTCTTTATCTGAGAAGTGTGTATTCATCTCAGATGCCCCTTTCTGGATTGGGTCTTTGAATTTGGACAGGTACATGTTTTTTAATTCTTTGTATGTTCTAGATAGAAGACCTTTGTCTGAGGGACAGCCAGCTAGGATTTTTTCCCAATTTGTGGGTTTTCTTTTTACTTTGCTGGTGATTTCTTTAGAGGTACAAAAACTTTTCAGTAGGATGAGGTCCTAATTATTGATTCTTTGAAGTGTTTCCCTTGCAGTTTCGTTTTTGTTCATGAACTCTCTGCCTACTCCTACGTCTTCAAGATTTTTACCTACAGAAATGATTTTTTAAGCAAGGGTAAACTTCAAGGTAGCTCCCATCCAATTGATCTCAAATTCCAAAATGTTGTGTTCTGAATGAGTGAGATTGTACTGCATTCCATGTGTTTAACTAATATTTATTTTTGCATGTATGTTCACTTGGATGAGATGTACAAAGAAGAATGCAAATAAAATAACTTTTTTTTCATGGACCTTTAAAAAAGTCAGCATTAACTTTTAATGTTTCATTTGTACTCACTAGTACACATTTTTGGAAAAACCAAAAACATTTAAAACAAAATATGCCATTTAATTTCCAGTAGGAAATTTAAGACATATGGGAATTAGGGTTCTACAAAAATCTGATCTGTACAGTAAGAGGGACATTAAAATAAGCTGTGAAAAAGAAACAAACAATACTTTTAAAGGATAGCTACTACCAAAGAGGGACACTGCACATAATGATCTGTGTGGACTCTTTTAGAGGTAAATTACGGAACAGGGCCTACATGCTTATCATCCCAACAGGGGCAGTTTCAGAGCGAAAGGGTGTTATTAATAACTATCCCAGGTTGAGAAGCAGAAACCAGCACAATTTTAGGAAAAGAAGGATAGGTACTTGCCCTCATTGCACTTGGGTTTGAATCCAGGCTCAGAAATTACAGAATTTGATCATTATGGCTTTCAAGATTTTTCTCATTCTCTCTCTGAAGTGTTTGATTTTATACAGTCTTATAATTGGAAAAAAGTCAATACAAATTTCAAAAGTATGGACAATGTGAGACTTGTACTTAAAGATATTCAGAAACTAAAAACTGGGTTTTTTAAAATCATTGCTGCCTGCTTGTGTAGCAAACTGCCAGTTGATGGTAATTTAGTACTTCACTTTTGGAGCTCAGTTTTAGTTATTCATTCAATTTGAGTAATACTTACTAAACCCATATCATAAATCAGATATTATAATTAGATATTAATACCTTTTCTTGGTACTGGAGATTGAACTCAGAGCCTTTATACTGTGCCATACACCCCCTTTCTAAAATTTTGAGACAGGGTATTACTAGGTTGCACAGGCTGGGGTCAAACTTGTGATCCTCCTGCGTCAGCCTTCTGGAGTGCTGAGATTGTAGGTGTTTGCCTCCATTCCCCGTTTACTGTTTTCTTCAATCTGCATAATGAAATGCTACAGTAAACCTTCTTAATCCAATTTCTTTTAAAAGAAATTATCTCTGCCAGAGTAAATGACTTGACCAAAATTGTATGCCTGGTATATGGTAGAGTTCAGATTCAAACCCTCTAATACTGTCTCCTTTATATATCACTACTTTGAATGTTATTATTTATCAAACAACATCTTTGCTTTTTAAAAATATGTGCTTAAAACATGTGCTACATTCTCAAATGCATTTTAGAATTACATTTCAGGGCCAAATTTATTTCTATAGGAATGTGCCTCTAATTTTATAATGGTATCTTTGGGAAAATAAAAGAGGCTGTGTGGAATTTTGCCTTACTGCCAACTCTGTGGGAGAGGCATAAGAATTATAAGCCTAGGATTTGAAGACAGAAAAAAGTTAGCAATGCTGAAGCACTACTGTTATCAACATAAGTAGCAAGGCACCTTTATTTCTAACAGGATGTCCAAGAATCCTAACATTCACCACAATATAGGTCAAGTAGATGTGATGTAAGACAGGAAACATCCAATACCTGTAAGAGGAGTTGAGTTCATTACTCAAATCCCAGAGATACTGTTAGAAAGGACCTAACTCATAAAGTATAGTCTGAAACTTTATGATGAGAATCTCACATCATTTTTATATATTTATATTTGAAATAATTTTTTAAAAATCAGATTCAACTTATCCTGCACTAAAATAAAGATGCCAGAGGTAAATAACAGCTGTTGAACCATGTACAGCAACACTGCACAGTGGTTCAGGACGCCAGGCAAAGATGAATTATGTTGATAGGCTATGAAGTGGCAACATTATTTGTGCTTTTTCTGTTCACCATAAGTCTTGCCTTCTCTGTTACCCACTCTTTTTAAATGATTCTTCTGCAAAATGCAAAATAGCTCAGTGCATTCATTTTCTTTATATTCCCTTAAAAATAAAACACCAGAGCTATAATTTGCTAATCACATTTCATCACTCATGACAATCACCACATCGAGTTATGGTTAGTGAAATCACTAAGCGTCTGCTTGGCTGTTATTGAATGAAGAAGGCCTGTTTTGGCAATGAAGAATGTGTTGATCAGGAGCGATTTATAACATCACAGATTCCACACAGAAATGTAGGCCCTGGCAGAGATGTATTTTTATCCTATAGCAGCTCTCCATTTTCTGACAATGATGAAGATGATTGACCTAGATGTTCAAAATAGTGGATTAATCCATCCAGTTGGGTGAAGGCCATGAGATTTGGGTAAACAGGAAACTCTTCCTTTTATGGTAGTTCCAATTCCAGTGGAAAATGTCTCTGTTGGTGACTTCAGCAATGGTTCAACAGGCTGGCGTGGTTGCTGAGCAGTCGGGGACACACAACTCTTGATATACAGCTAATCTGTAATGCTGGTGATAGAAGTGACATTGCCAAAAAACCAGTCTTTTATTAAGGAGACTTTGTAATATTTATAAGCCAGATCATTTTGCTGAATGTTTCAGAGTACATAATTAATGTGTTTCGTTTAGTTCCCTAACAACCTAAAGAGGTAAGTATTAGCATCTCAATAAGGGAAGAAGGCTTAGAGAGATTAAGATCACTTAAGTCATACAACTAATAAAGAGCTGATGTAAGTCTGATATTGCATCACTGGTCTCCAAGTTCACTGTTGTTTTTGTTAGGCCACAGTGCTATTTCTCAGTAAGAAACTCTTAGGGATGGATGATAGGCTCAAAGACCATGCATGATCAGATAGATGTAAGCCCACATTAAGTTAGCAAGCCTACAGAAGAATAGGGGCAATGATCTTTGGATGAACAAGTAGTCTGTGTCTCATTCTAGAATTTCTGTAAAGAGAGTGAGCTATACGAGGTAGCTTGTTCAACCCATTTCTTTCTGGTGATTTATATTTGGCCTTTGCTAATTGTCCCCCAGCTCACCCTGGTACATTAAATCCTTTTGCCCTCTTTTCATGTGGAAGATTCACTTGTTGATCAGAGGCATTTACAGCGCACCTATGTTAGATCCTAACTTTGTACATAAATTTGGGTGGTTCAAAGTCTCCTTTTGGGTCTTCTTTAGTTTCCCCTTCTTCTGCCTCCTGTGACCTTATTTCTCATGTATAGTCATGGACTGCATAAGGTGTATTGGTCAACAATGAGCTGCATATGTGATGGTGGTTCCATAAGATTATGCTGCCTACTAACATGATAGCCACCTTAGTTTGTGTAAGTAAGCTCTATGTTTGCACCACAATGAAATTATCACTGCATTTCTCAGAACATGTCCCTGTCATTAAATAACATGACTGTAGTTGTAGAAATCATAGAACAAGTGAAAACATGATGTTTCAACAGCTTCCCATCACTATGACAAAATAGTGAGACAGTAAGTTCCAGTGAGGGAAGTTTACTTTTGGCTCACAGTTTCAAAGGTTTGGTCCATGGTTGCTTGGCCCTATTGCCTTTGGGCCTATGGTGAGGCAACACATCATGACGGGAGCACATGGCTGAGGAAAGTCCTCAACTCACAGCACCAGGAAGCAAAGAGAGAGAAAGGAAGAGGCTGGGAGCCCAATATCCCCTTCCAGGTCAAGCCCCCAGGGACCTAACTTCCTCCCACCAGGCTCCACTTCCTAAAAGTTTCACCTCTCAATAGAGTTACAGGCTGGTGACCACGCTTTTAACATATGAGCCTTTAGGAGACACTTAGTATCCAAAGACAGCACATGAGTAGCCCTTGACAAGAAGACCTTTCTGTAGTGTCTCTGGTACAACATCAAATTATTTTCCATAGCCCCTGGGTTTGTATGTTATCTTTGTTTCTTACTAGTGAGTAACCTTGATCTACTCTATCTCTCTAGACTTTTATGACAAATCAATTGTTTCATAAGTGTCTCAAGAGAATACATTGGTGTGGTGCAGATGAGAACAGTCTGCTAATTACAAAATGCTCCACAGAATTGAGATGCCAAGCATCAGCCATCTCCTGCCTATGGGGCCACTTATTCCACAGATACTTGCTCCCTGCTGAGTCACTTAAAAATACAAAGACAAAGTGACATTTGGATCCAAAACTATCTAAGGGACTCTAATTTAAGTGATAATAATTCTTCTGTTTCTTGGTATGGTAGGGACTCTTCTGTATGTTCGCATAGTATCTTATAACCTGTTCCCTGTGGAACTTCCCCTATGGAATTGTGAATATCTATTTACATGTCCATTTTCCCTCTTTTTGAACAAGAAACCATTGCCAGCATCAACAGTTCTTGACTAACATTTGCACACAATAGACACTTAATAATGTTAATTATTATGAAGGTGTTATTTACCATTTATTCTGTGCCGCTGTTTTAAAAGACTACATACATTTAATCATTTACTTCTCAATCAATAAAATCATCCTCATTTTATGGATTCAGGAACTTCAGGTTAGGGTTATTAAGTACTTGCCTAAGGTCATGTAGCTCTTAAGTGAATTCTGATATCTGGAATGGGAATCTGGTGGCTCTTTTGACTTGACTGCTTTTAACCACTTCTCTTCACTACCTTTAAGACACAAAGATCACAAAAAATTTGGGTAATAAAGGAAAGCATCATAAAAATTATTATTTTACATACATATAAACATAATTCTGCCACGTAGAGATAACTCCACTCAGCATTCCTCCTCATTCTGTGGGTGGTATTTTCTATGGCAGAGTTTATAGTGTAAATGAGTTTATGGCTATTTTTTACTTTTAGTATATCATAATCATTTTTAATGACAAAAATATCCTCACATGAATGTGTGGATTATTATTTACCCAAACATTCTCCCATAATTGGGCACTGTGTTTTCCTTTCAGTTTTAAATGGTTCTGTAATTAACATTTTTGTGCATAAATCTTTTGTGCATATTACATTTTTTGTGTGGTTCTCAGAAGAGAATATTAGTGATATTTTTGATACACATTGCCAAATTGCTGTCTCCAAAGATGGTACTGATTTATACCCCACCAGCAGAGCCTTAGACACTTGTGAGAAGGTTTGGAAGAAGGTTGCCCAGGGAGAAGGTGGCAGCACCAGGAAGTAGGGAGTTAAACGGCACTGGTCTTTAATGTCCCTGCTCTTTACCTACTTAGAAGAAGCAGAGTAAAGCAGAAACTGGCCCCCAAAGGAGGTGAATTCTATTGTCTCTGTTGCACCTCCATTTTGGTCTAAGCATCGGGATTCCTTTAGTCTTGCTAAGTGTGGCAAGTCAGTAGGTCTTAGTTCATCAGCAGGCAGACGCTGTCCTTGTAAATTTCACCAAAAAATAATGAAGTATCTTTCAAAGCAAAGCAGCTGATCAAGAAAATATTCTTAGACTTTTCTCTCTGTGTGTATGTGTGTGTGTATATGTGTGTGCGTGTGCATGTGTGTGACGGCAGGGGTGTGGTATGGGGGAGGGGTGTCACCTTGAGAATAGTCGCCATTAAGAAGAAATCAACTGATCAAAGGAACTGACTTTGCCATTTTCCCCTGGTTTTCTGAGCTTATTTTGTTAGCTCTGGTGGACTGCAGTGAATTTAGGGCACCATGCTGTGGCCTTTTCATTAATACCTGGGAGGCTGTCTCTAGCCTATGGCGCTCCGGTATAAAGATTAGAAATATATAATTCACCAACTTCATATCTTGTGAGGCCACAGTTTTAATTATCCAAGAGAAGCGTTTAGTTTTCTCAGCCTTTATCTGCTGCTTTGAATTGGTGTTCTAGCTTGCCCCATTCCCCCTCCCTCCTTTTTCTTTTCTTTCATTCTAGCAATTATGTCTTGACTGTAGGGCACTCATATCTCCCTTCCAATACATCCAGGGGCTCTCTTTCTATTGTTTGTCTTCAGGATTTCCGTATTCACCTGTTTATGTCTCTTGGCTTCTTTTTGTAGACTCCCAAATACCAAGTATACTTTGCTTATCTTGTTAAGCAAGAACAAGATGACTTCTACCCACCCCAGAGAGGCAGACTCGGCCACACTGACAGCATGGGACAATAGAAGCTACAGATTATTTACTGTAACAACATGACCTCTTTTGACAGAGGAAGAATCCACTGGGAGAGAATTGGTAGCGTTTTCCTTGGGCATGTGAAAACTTTCATTTTGGCGGGCAGCACTGTAATTAACAACATGGGCTGTAGAATCAGATAAACCTAAATCAGGGGCCTGTCTCCACTTAATAGCTTCTGAACTTGGCAGTGTTTTCTGAGTCTCAGTTACTTCATCTGCAAAATGGGGATAATGACATTTCACCCCATAGGGTGATTGGGAGGATTACGAGATAAATCACATAGACCACTCAACATAAGGCCTGGTCTGTGTGCTCCATAAATGTTGGCTACAATTATTTTCATCATTATGTTTTTTTATTATTATCATTATTTGCTTGAGTCATAGAATTTTTCACTTGGTGTATCCTATAGGAAGGATTATGTTTTTCTTTCTAAGTGTAGCCTCTATTTTTCTGATAATCTCAACAGATGAAAGTAAAGGGAAGTTCTTTCCCAGCAACCTGCTAATACTGTGGTAAGAACTGTACTTTTGATGTGTTTCCCACCCTTTTGATACTGTTTGGGAAACAGCTGTCTGTTTCCATGGCTCACCCCGTAGTGTTTGATTATGGGGTTACTCGGTTCCTAAAGGGTTAGGGAAAAACATAGAGGAACCAGAGAAAAGCATTATGAAGCAGGAAACATGTCAGACATAAATGCATATCCAGCTTGTAGTAGAATCATTTAGACCAGAGCCTGGAAGCTGCCACTTGATGCAGAGCTAAAAACTTGCTGATACGATTTCACTCCCACATACTCTCTCTGATGGTGCCTACTACAAACACAATAAAATATTAGTAACCAAAAAGGGGCCTTCCTGAAGACGTAGCATGTTACAAATTGTAGGGCATTAGCAACAAATCTGTATGATGTAATGCAAGGCATATATTTTGAGAAAACCCCACCCCAAATCTATGGCGTGCTTGATTCACATTGGCTGCTGTGGGCTAGCACGTCTCTTGAATTGTACTTTTCACTGCTTGCATTCCCTTGCACAATTTTTTTCTTCCTTTTCCTCCTACGATCAGTTTCCCACTTGCACAATGCATCTCTCAAAGGCTGGTTTCTCACTCTTGAGCAAAACCTTTCATCTTTCTATTCTCTACTTCTGGGAGGTGGTGTGTGGTGGGGGAAGTGGGGAGCAAGAAGCTTTTAAAGTGAGTAAGTCATTTTTTTGTGTGTGGGTTTTTAAATTCTCTTAAGTTGCTCTGCGTCATGATCATTTCAATGGATTGTCAACCTAGACACTTGGGCTTTCTTCTCATGTAATAAAGGAGTCCAGGACAGTAAACCCTGTTGGCTGGAACCTGGTGCCCTAGTTAGGTGTCTGAGTCTCCACGGCGGCAGCTGACCCTGCTGGCTTTGTGATCACAGCTGCAAGAAATACATCCATGACGGGAGCAGAGTATGCGAAAGGGCCACATGAAATTGTCCTTTCCCCTGTGCTACAGCCTGAAGAAAAGCAATGGACAGTGCTTGTCTTTTGGTGACAGTGAATTGGGGTCTCATTTTTTGAGGTGCTGAGAATTGAGCCCAGAGCTTTGACACTGGGCTACATCCTCAGCCCTTTTTTATTTTTTTGAGTCACAGTCTGACTGCACAGCCCAGGCTAGGATTATTGAACTTGCATTCCTCATATCTTAGCCTCTGAGACTCTTTGTGGCATGAGATGGGTATAATTGCAATTTTTACAAGTTTGGCCAAAATATGGTTTTTTCAGAGAGTTGGTGGCAGGGGACAGAGTGTGAGGGACAGATGTCATTCATCTCAGAAGGACGAAGATATGATGTGAAAGATATTTTACAACCAGACTCACACAGTTTGGCCGGAGGGGGTTCAAGTGCTCCGTATAAAAGAAAACATGTTTAGGGAATTAGTTATTCCTCCTGTGATGGCTAGAGGTGGAAATTCTGTAGAGACTTCTGAAAATAGGAGCCCCATGGAACTCTGACCAAGTTTTAAGTTTTTAGGATTGCCTTATTGAATGCTCATGACATCTCACTGTCTTAGGGGTCATGTATGTGCATGTGTGAGCATGTATTCAGTCGAAACTCCCATAAAATAAAATGAACCATTTAAAAATGAACAACTCAATGCATTCACAACGTTGTGCAAACACTACCTCTATTTAGTTCCAGAACATTTTCATGACCCCCAAAGGACTCCCCAGAACCATTGTATTTATTTCCTACTGCTATAATTGGATGGCCTAAAGTGACAGAAACTCATCGTCTCACAGTTGTGCCAGCTAAAAGTCTGCAGGAGTCTGCAGGACCGTGCTTCCCCTGAGACTCTCAGCCCCATCCTTTCTCGTGTCTTCTTGGTTTCTCGTGTGGCCAGCAATGCATGCTAGTCTTTGGCTTCCAGCTGCATCTCCCTGGTCTCTGCATCCACTCTCAGTGGCCTTCTGGGTATATGCACACTGTCTTCCCTCTGCTGTCTGTGTGCCCAAATTTACCTCTTTTGTAAAGACACCAGTCATATTAGGTAAGGGACAACCCTTACAACAGAATGTTAACTTGATTCCATCTGAAAGCCCTATATTCAAATATGGTTTTACTTTCAAGTACTTGGGGCTGAGACTTCAACATATCCTTTTTGAGGAGCATAATTCAACCTGTGACATTCATTAAACAGTTACTCTTCGTGCTTTCTCCCCCATCCCCCAGCACCACCCACCTGCTTCCTTTCTGTACCTACTCTGGATATTTCTTATAAATGAAAGCCTGTACTATGTGACGTTTTATGTCTGGCTTCTTTTATTTAGCTTAATGTTTTTGAGATTTACCCATGCCATTGAGTGAATCACTACTTATTCTTTTTAATGGCGGAATGATATCACACTTATTTTCCAAATGAAGAAACTGAGGCACATGGAAGCTAAATTATGTGTTCACGGTCATACAATTTCAGCTTTGGAAACTGAAGCTAGAAGGTCAGTGAAGGTCAGTGAAGGTTTCTGTGTATCCAAAAGGAAGTGAGCACTAGACAGAAAGGTCTAGAAACATGAAGCGAAAGGTGGCTGGTGGGATGTCCGGAGCAGCAGAACGACACCCAGGGCATCTTAAGGATGGTGCCTAGTATTCAGTGTTACGTGTTCTCAACATTCTGTCTATTCTTTCCAGACCTTCAGAGAATTCCTCCTCACTGTACTGTTTTCCAGTAAGTATACTTTGAAGAAATAATGAAGGAGCATACAGAGTAGAGATTGGAATTTGGAAAAGATGACTTGGACAACACAAGCCCTTGTGCATTCTTATGAATTCACAGATACCTGTCTAAGCTATTTGTTGAAATATTAAAGGAGGACCCTGGGGTGGATATGAAATGTGGGGATGGGCTCACATATGAGCTTTGTGTCATCAGCTTGAGTACCCAGAAGCTCTGATGTAGCAGAAGTCATCCTGTCACCACCTGACTGACACCTATGGTATCTTCTTTACCCTGCACAAGTGGGTACCAAAGGGCTTTGTGGCACAAGAGAAGATGCAGAAGTTGTTCTTACGGCAGATCAGTTTCAGAATACTCTAAAGGTTTTTAAAAATTGCATGAGCCAACTTGCCAAGCTAGAGAGATAAGATTTCTTTTTGAATATATGTGTATGATGCAAAGCACAATTGTGTTTAAGGATGTTCACATGCTCCTTGTAGGAGCCAGGGCGTATGCTGGTTTCCTAAGGCTGCCATAATAAGCTCCATCGAATGGGTGCCTTGAAATCACAAAAATGTGTTCTCTTACATTTCTGAGGTTAGACAAGGTCTCAGCATGATGGATTCCTTCTGCAAGCCTCAGAAGGAGAGTTTGATATGACCAGGGACAGCCAGTGAACTTATGGACTAAACTCTTAGTGAGAGAAGTCATCAGTTTTTCTGCTCTTGCTGGCTATGTGGAGAACAAGCCAGTGGTGTATGGCTCCTGCTGAAGCCTGTTTCCTAGAAATGGCTGGTCACTGTGATGCATAGCTGGTCATTATGAGGCGTATTTTAAAAACCAATCAAAGACAGTCCAGTACTGTACCTCTGTACTTCCCCTTTGTCTCCCCAGTAAAACCTCTCTCCCTGGGCTTTGGGGGCCTGGCATTTTTATAAGGATTGGTTCCTTGTCAGTACCCTTCTGGCATTAAATAAATCTGGCTCCAAATTCTGGGTGTTGTTTCAGTGCTTCTGTTTTCCACTGCATATCTACCTTATTGTGTAATGATACTACTCCCCACCCTTGTTATGTTTTGGGCAAAACTGAAACAAACCCATCAGCTAAAGAAGAGGCACACGTTTAATGAAAAATTCCGTCCTAAATAATTTTTTCTCAAGATGATAAACATGAAATTTGGCCTAATCCTTGTTAACAGTTGCCATAAATTCTGGGGGCAGGAGTAACACAAGTGACCACCTGTAAACTCAAAAAACAAAATTTTATGGAAAAGTTCTTTCAAAAATTACTCATTTAAGATTATCCCTGATGATGATACTTTAACATGTGCAGATGTTTATTCATACTGGGAAGTTAGGACTGTGCAGTTAGGTAAAATGATTCTTCTCAGTTAATTTTGATTTTACTTTTTTTTGTGCACAAAAGTGGTAGCTATTAATTAGATGGCTCCATTAGCAGAATAACTTCTTCACAAGTAATTAAATGATGCCGTTTTAGACCCATTTCTTCAGGAGAAAACCAGTTAATTTAAATAATGGTTTGATTTTTTCCCCACCCTTTTAATTGACTAAAAATAAAGCTTCTGAATGTTCTTTCTGTTGAAGATATAGCATCTGACATTATTGTAATTTATAACTTCACTTAAAAACAATTCAGCAACAAAAACAGCAGATATACATTTTGGCAGAGTACAGCAAAATGGGAAAAATAGTGTTATTACTAAATTAAGAAATCTATGGAACAGAAATGTATTTGGAATTAAATGCAGTGTGTTCATGGTTCATAATTGCACCCAAACAAGCTGAGATAGTCTCCCAGCAAAATAGAAGCTACAGTTGACAGACATAACTATTTCTATTTATACACAGAGGAATAGAACTACAAAATATTTGTGACAGAGGTGGTGTTGAATTGAAAAAGTACTGCAGCCTGGAAGAATGTGCTTTTCAATCTTGTTTGCATGCTCTTAGACTTTAGAAATGTCTGAACACTTGAAAACCTACTTTGCAAATGAACTCAAGCATACTGCAGTATATATCGACCTTTTAACTTTTTAAAAAAATGAGTCTTCTACATTTTGTTTGCATTTGCTCAAAATCAGCTGGTAATCTGTAGTCAAGCCCTGAAGGTATGGGGAGCCAAAAGACTTCAGCTCTTGAAGCTTTATGGAAAATATAATTATTGAAAACAGAAGTAGCTCCAAAATGGAGTCAGGATTGAATGAATTAAATTTGAGATTAAATAATTAAGCTTTGTAATCTTTCAGTTTACAGGAAGAATGTTTTGATGGAGTTTTACTTGTAATTGAATAAATTCTACACTACAGTGGAATAAAATTGGAAGACCTATTTTTTTAGCATCTAAATTTAGCAACATATTTTAATGAATCATAGAGATGGTTTGTATGATGAGCCTTGTCTTACCAAATACTTGTTAAAGAAAGTTCTCCCAATGAAGAAAAAAAGAAAAGAAGCTATGGAAAGATTTAAATGAATATTAACATATTTCAGTAATAACAAATTAGAACTGAGTATATCTTTCATTTATCAGAATTAGGTTTTAGCTTATGAGGTACCTTAGCTTTGTAGGAAGAATATTTCTTTTATAAAAAATGCACTAATCCCCAGGTGTGCTGGTGCACACCTGTGGCCCCAGCACTTGGGAGGCCGAGGCAGTGACATCAGTGTGAGTTCAAGGCCAATTTGGGCTGCATAGTGAGTTCAAGGTCAGCCTGGAACTACAGAGTGAGAGAGATTCTGTCTCTGAAAAACCAGAAAGTTTAAAATTCTAAAAAAGATAATAATCAGCAAAAGAGAAAGAGCCAACTGGAGACCAATAATTTCAAATTTGTGAAATATAGAATTCAACTTTGAAAAAGATTTCAATTTTATGAAATAAAATTTAAAAAACATATATCAAGATATATTCTTAAAAAATACCAAATATATGGTATCAGATTGATATGACTCTAGAACTGGTTAGGATAAGTGATTAGGAAAAAATATTCCATTTATATTATTTTTATATGTTCAGATACATTAATCTAATGAGCTTTTAAATTTTTCTTTTGACATACATTGGATTTTTTATTTTTAGAAGTGATTTTACTGTTGAAAATAATTTATGACGAACTCTTTTATAGACCTACCATTATACAAACCAATTTGTCCATCTATAAATGCTTTCTTTGACAAATTATGAAGTTTTATTTATTTTTCTCTCACTCTCAAAATTATCCCAGCGTGGATAATAAATTATATAGTCGCATAGTTAAAGCAGATGTCTATTCTGAGTGTTTTTTTTAATCCCGTTACCTCATTTATGGCTTCTGACAATGGTTCATACTCATCATGCACTTCCAGGGTCTCGATTGGCAAGAAGGGAAGACTGCCTCCTAATGAGCACGAAATGTCTCCGCTGGGAAATGCGTGCACCTTGGGTACTGTACTGATGGTCTCCCTCTTCCCTCCCCTGCTGACTTTGACTTATCTCTCCCTCCCACCGTGTCAGTAGCAGGGGCTTCCGTCTCTCATTCTAACTCTTCATTCAGTAATATTAATTTTTCAAAAGTCTATTTAGATCATTACAGTTTCATTCACTGGTTATCTTTAAGAAGTCATTATATTGTTTGTTTAAATTACAGTATACAATTCTGGTTAGGGTAGAAGGAAAACATAATTCTTTTAGAATTATTTCATACTATGCACAAGCATACCCACTAATGACTTCACTGGGAGTCAAATAATTAGGTAATTGTGGTTTTAAAATGTCTATTATGCATACGGTGGACTGTGTTATATGTGATTAAGATACACAGGTGACACAGAGGATGCATTATTTTTCCTTTAATGTAACAGAGTATGTGTTCTTGCTATCCAAAAATTCGCTGTTCAGGGAAATCTCAGAAAACAATTACATTCAGAAAACAATTACGTCCAGACTGGAGGTGGTACCAGGGACTGAACCCACAGCGTTCACACTGAGCTACATCCTCAGCTCTTTTTAAATTTTTTTTGTTTTGGCACAGGGTCTTATTAAGTTGCTAAGATGTCCAGGCTGAAAGCGAATTTGCCTTTGCCTCCCAGAGTCCCGGGATTAGTGACTTGTTAAATGTCAGGGACTTTTTTGGGGATTCAAGTATGAACACAGCAGACAGTTCATATCTTTATAGAGTTTACCTTTCAGGGGCGGAAGGAAGCGCTAAAATAAACAGGTATCACGAAGTATGTCAGGGTGAACGCGTACTAAGGAGAAAAACAAACGCAGCCAGAGGGGCACAGATGGGACTGATGCTAATTTATTTTGTCAGAAAATGTCTTTTTGGTTAGATGCAGAGACCTAATGAAGTAAGAAAGGGAGCCATCGGGTGTGGAAGGAGGGCCAGCCAGGCAGGACAAGGGAGGAGGAGGTGCCTGGTGTGTTGGAGGAAGAGAAGGATGAGGGAGTGTGCAGAGCCCCGGAGAGGAGAGGAGCGGACCAGACAGCTTGGGGATGGGGGAGAACTTGGAGGACTTTGTAGGTTATAGACTTTGGATTTTTTTCTGGATGAAATGAGAAGCCACTGGAAATTCTGAGCAATGTGTGTGTGTGTGCGTGAGAGAGAGAGAGGAGAGCAGAGGAGAAGAGAGAATAGGGTAGAAATAGCAGGACCAGTAAAAAGTCTCTTGTAGTGGTTCAGACAACTTATGGTAGAGGCTCACACTAGGTTGGTCACACTGGGAATGGTGAGAAGCCGTGGGTTCTGGATGTATCTTGAGAGCAAAGAAAGATGACCTGAATTGTGATTAATCGCACTTGGGAGAAAAGTGAAGGTATTTTGCCTGGATATTTGGAAGAGCAGAGTTGCTACTTACTGAATAGGAGAAAATTGGGCAGGTAGATAGAAATTCAGTTCTGTACTGGTTAAACTGGAGATTCCTCTAGACCATCTAAGGAGAAATAAGTAAAGGTTGACTATTTATCCCTGTCTGGTCTGGTACCTTCACCAGTAGTTTGGAGCCATTAATCTACCCTGTGATAGGACTGTTATGGGGATCAAAAGAGTTAACAAGTTAAAGTGATTTGCTAGAGCTCATGGTACCCACTCAAATGTTATTACCATGAATATATTTGATTACCTCATTTTTTTCCTGAGAAAATTCACATCCAAAGAATGTACCATGTATTTTAGTGTAGTAGAGCACTTAAAATTAGAACCAGAAGTGTTCTTTAATCTCTGATAATGCAAACCTTCATTTGATAGACGGGAAGACCAGTGGATTCCTGGCCAGTCTAGAATCCACATCCAAAAACCAGGGTTCTGTGCTCTACCAGAAGCCCACGCCCTTTCCATTACAAGTATTACACTTGTCATGTAATACTACTTTTCTTCCCCAGGTATCTCAATTTTGAAGCTGTTTGCTAAAAACCCAAGATGATTATGGCAGTTAATCTTGATGGTCAGCTTGACTGCACTGACAGATGACGAGGTTAGTGAAGTGCATTTATGAGTACGTCTGTGGGGTGTTTCCAGAGATGATTGGCATATGGGACAGCAAACTGAGGAGGAAGACCCACCCTGAAAGCAAGTGGCATCATCCACTAGGGTAGGGGCCCTGATGGAACAAAAGATGAAGAAGGAAGAAGCCAATCAACACAAGCTCTTGCTCTCTCTGCTTTCCAGTCTCTGGAAGTGAACAGCTTGCTCCACTGTAGGCTTCCACCTCACTGTGAGCACAGAAGCAAGGGAGCCAAGTGACCACAGACTACGCTCTCTGAAACCATGTGTCAACACAAATCTTTCCTCCTGTAAGTTATTTGTCATAGCAGTGAATGCTTGACTAGCACAGTGACTTAGTATTTTCCAGTCTTGCTACAGGTTTAGTCTTCAGAGAGCAGGCCAGGCAGTCCAAACCCAGAGAGAATGCACACTCAGCTGAAGTTCCTATCACTCCCTCTTTAGAAGGTGGGCTATGCGGAGGTGCTTTAACTGTTTGTAACCTTCCAACTGATCAAGGCTTAGGAGCGTGGGCCTGGTTTATTGGTGCAGGAGATCTAGCTCTGCAGAAATGTTTTCTTTTATATATATAGATATATCACATGATCACCCTGGGTATGGTGGCACATACCTATAATCCCAGCCTTCTGAAATAGGAAGGAGATAGGAATATTGCAAATTTGAGCACAGCCTGGGCAAGTTAGCAAAAACCTGTTTCAGAAATTTAAAAATGGGTTGAGAATGTAGCTCTGAGAAAGACCCTGGTTTATTTCCCAGTACCCACAGCAAAAACAAAAAACAAAAAACAAAGAACCCCAAAACAAACAACAAAAAACAAAACACTCTTAAGCTTCCTGAGCCATGTGGGCCAGTTCAGCCAGAGCGAGTGGAGGACAAAAGATGCATCTGCCCCACGACTGATGCCTCTGAATTCAGGTGTTTCTACTGCTCTTTGTATTTTGCTGTCATCCTGTGTTCTTTTCCTTCCCATCTCACCTGTGTCTCATGCCTCCCACTCCCCATCCTCCAGCTTAATGCTGCTCAGATCTTTTCCACTTGAAATGGTGATTAAGACATAATTTACCCACAAACCCTCTGAGCACTGAAGTTTCTGCAGAGGGGTTTGCGGTAGGCCTGCAGCTCAGTGCATTGGCCCCTTTTCCATGCAGGCCTGAGTGCTGAGCACTGGGGGGCTGCAGGCCTGGCGTATCCCTGGGATTTGCCAACTCCTTCCAGTTTGGGTAGGGGGAGCTGGTAGCAGCTGCTAAACCAGATAAAAAGACCCATCCCTCCCTCTTCTGTTTGGAACACCCTGACCCCCAGGTATGAGAAGCGGCCCCCTCAGAGTCTTTGGAGGACAGATCTGCCCTGTCCAGTCATCTGTAGACAGAACCCAAAACGTATGAACTTGCCCAAGGTCAAGTCCTCCCCCCAGCTTCTTTTTGGGCATTTCTTGGCAAGGCAGAAAGCCAGAGTCTGGGCCTCGGTGGGCTGGGGGTGCCAGGTGGGAGCATTTGGGTGGCTACAGATGGTGAGGAGTGAGAGTCCTGGAAGGGTGATGGAATAAATTCGTGCTTGTATGAGCCAGGTTGGACCTTGGACAGTGGCAGGAGTGCAGATCAGAGAGTGGTCTTTTAAAAATGGGATTCTAATTTTTTCAGTCTTCTGTTTAAAACCTCTTTGCTGCTTCTATTTATATACTCAGGAAGAGAACTGGAGTGTGACAGTTAAGGGGTACAGGGTTTCTTCGTGAGATAATGAAAAGATTCCCAAGAAATGTGGGTGACGAGTGCACAGTTCTGTGAATATACGGAGTCCCTGAATTGTATACTTTAAATGAGTAAATTGTTTGTTATTTGAATTTTATCTCAATAAAGTTGTAAAACAAAGAAAGAAAAGGAATGCTTTGTTGGCTTCTTATTGGCAAAGGGATAAAGATTCTTCTGTAATTGATTTTTGTCCTCTGTCTAGTCTACTTATCTGCCAGGGGCTGTTTGCTAGGCGGGTCTTTGCCCCCAGCCGCTGGGAGCTATCTGAAGTCTCCTGCCTCTAGCAAGTGTCCTGGTCCTGGGCAGTGGTGTCTGTTCCCTCTTCTTCAAGGAACAGAATCCTAGCTCTGCAAAGTAAAGTTCCACTACCATTTCTTTGGCAAACCCACTTCTTAGATTGGTTGTTCCTCACACTCTTATGATCTGCAGCTGTCACAGTCTCCTGCTAGGCTACAGGCAACAGGAAGGCTGGAACCAAACTCTATTTGAATTGTACACCGTGAGTGGTGTTCTAAGGTCAGGGAAGAGTCAGGGGCACATTATCCTAGAGGGGAGGAATCTTTACTGCTGGTAGTGTTCAGGGTTGCCTTCAGAAGGTGATCATACTAAGGAGACTGACAGTTAGTTTCAGAGCGTCCGGACAGGTAGAGTGATCCAGGACTCAAGGAAGTGGGCAGATTCAAGGGAATATTCAACAAGGCCTGGAAAAAGAATTTCAATAAAAAAGCATATGACCATGTCTTAGTCTTTTGGTGCTGCTGTAATTATCGCAGAGTAGGTGACTCTAACAGTGAGCATTTACTTCCCAGTTTTGGAGGCTTGGGAAGCCTCAGATCAAGGTACCTATGGGTCTGATGTCTGGTGAGGGCTCACTTCCTGGTTTGCACATGGCCACCTTCCTGTTGTGTCCTCACCTGGAGGAGAGCGGACAGCAAGCTCAGCTGTCTGTCCTTATAAATGTCACAAGCCCCATTCATGGAGGCTCCAGTGTCACGAGACCTCATAGCTCTCCAAAGGCCCCCCTTCCTATTACAATCCTGCTGAGGATGAAGATTTCAAATTATGAATTCCAGGAGGACACAAACATTCAGTCCTCAGCAAAATGACTATTGCTGGTTCAGATTTTCCCCATATGCCTTTCTTTCCAGACACTTTACTTTCCCTATAGGTTGACCCTTGTGTTTTTATTGGTTTTCCATTCCTGGAGCTGTTTTTCTCTTTCTTATCCACACAAAGGTTCCTATTGGCAAAGCGTCTGCCACCAGCGCCTCTAAGAAAAGAAACTAGGCTCACTTCTCATAATCTATAAAATTCTTAAGCACTTACTTTTTTTCAGGAGCAGAGCTATGCTGGAACCTACTAGATACTGAACTGAAGTAGGCACTCAAGTGTATTGCTTTATCTGTTAATGAAATCCATGGGTTTATTAGGGTAGGTAATATTAGCTGCTGTAACAAGCAATCCCCAAATCTCAGTGGGTTAATATGATAAAATTATTTTTTGTTCCTATTACCATTCAGTGTGGGGTGTGTGTGTGCTGTGTGTTTGGCTGGGAGGCTCTGCTTCCGGTAGTATTTCAGGGGCCCAGAATCTTTCATTCCACTTAGCAGCTCTATTTCTGTGAGGTCCCTGGGTCCTCTGTTGGTTCTTTCTATCCGTCTGGCTAATGAATAATGAGCAAGAGACAACACAACAACACGCTGGAGACTATGGGAAGTTTTGTAGGCCAGGCCTAAAAATGGCATTCGGGTTCCTATCCATTATCCCATTGACCAGAGCTCATTTGCCCAGGAGCTGCATGGCATCCTGGGAAATGTTGCTTAACTGTGCGCCCAGAGAGAAAATGAAGTGGATTTGATGAACACACAGCACTGTGTCTGTCACAGAGGATACTTATAATTGTCACTATTTTACAGATTGGCCTGCTTTAGCTGTCTTGTGGCAAACAAGGAGCTATTCCCTGAGGGGAAGCTTATCATCTGCTGTTCTAAAACTGCCTCACCTAACTCAGATTCTGACACGTAGGGTGTATGTACTCAACATGTCCCTCTTGAACTGATGGGATTGGAGAAGCCAGACCCCATGGCAAAGTGATTCTTAAATATACCCTCTCTTCTCTAAGACTTTCTGGTTTTCTGTTTAGCTGGCAGCCCTTCCCTCCTCGGCTGGAAGGTTAACAGCTGGAAGCCCTGGCTCCCACCCGAGGCTGATGCTGCACAGTAAGACTTGTCCTTGGCAGGTGGGCAGTCCAGGGGGCATCGGAACACTCCCTCTGCGGAGCTCCTGTAGTGAGAGGAGAAAGGCCAGCGTTTCAGAAATACAAGAGACATCGCATGGAGGAGGAGAAAGAGGAGTGTTTGTCAAATCTGATAGTTTTCACTTTCTCATTAAGGAGAAAGGTTGGTTACATATGCCAAAGCTGAGAATTATCTCTCTGTGATGATCCGATTGCTTTAGGGGATGTCTCTCTCCCGCCTTTACTGTAGGAAAGCTTAAGCCAGGGTCAATTGTTGGTAGTGGCTGGTGTTCTTTCTCCCCTTTGTTACGTGCCAGGTGCTCCACACGAGCATTTAGAGAGTCATCCTTTTCTTCCTTGTTGATCCTTTCACTGGGGAAAATGATATTTCATATCTTCTTGATCCAGATGTTTAGCCTAGCAGTACCTCTACTTTTTTTTTCTTAATTGGATTTTTTTTCCCCAGTGACCTAATCAATGATTATCAGAGTAGATATCTGAGAAGAATGGATACACATGAAGGAGAGACTGGTAAAGGGTATCAGAGGGAGGAGAAAGAGTCCCCAGAGAATGGAAATCAAAAACAAAGACTTGTGATGCAGCTTAAAGAGCTTCATCATTAGTAATTTAGGAAGCTTAAAGAGAAGAGAAAGGGCAGTGAAATGATCCTAGTGATAAACCTGCCAGGCACGTGAAGGTTATTCAACCTCTGAGAGCCACAGTGACTGCAGGCCCTTGTGTCCTTTGTCCTTCCATGGGTGACCTATGGGACCTGTGCTGTGCAGGTGACAGGCCCCAGGAGACACAGTGGGGTGCAGACCTGCAGCATCCTGGCTGACCCTTGTGGGTTATTTGCTGGGTAGTCTAATAGGCATGTCTTATCGAATATGAAAGTATGCTGTTTTCCAGCAGGACTGGCTGGGCATTGATACCACCTACTGTGCCGAATCAGGTGCTCACCAGTTCGTACTATGCCGGTTCCTCACTGCCTAGTCTCCTGTGCAGGTTTAGGGTCTGGGGTGACTGAGACAGTGGGTAGGTGAAGGGCTCCCAGTTCATGGTGTTTTACTACTGTCACCACTAGCCCAGCTGTCCTGGTGCACACTGGCTGGATTTTGATTTTGAAACCATCATCCCTGTAATGTGTAATGCTATAGAAACTGAGCTATGAATAGACATGGATCTCCTTGGTGGGACCATTCACTGGTCCTGTTGGAGCAGGTCAGTCGGGCACCACGGCTCACAGTTCTCTAGAGTGCACGCCTGAAGGAAAACCAAGCCCAGTCGGCCGTGGCCTCACCTGGGTTCTACCCTGTGCTTTTTCCTCCGGGATGCCTCCTTCCTTCCTCAGTGATCCAGCATGATTACCTTCTTCCAGTTCCCTCAGCGCAGAACTCCGGGGCTGGAGCATGCTGATCTGATTCCACTCCTCAGACAGCAGAAGTGTTTATTAAGCCCACTCCGAGGTAACTGCAGGGCTGAAAGAAATCCACTCCTTTTTGGGATGGGAGTGGAAGAAAGCTTTGCAGACAGCAGATGTGTTTTCTCCATCTAATATGTACCCTACCTGTTCCAAAAAAGTGTAAGGCTGTTCTCAATCTGATGTGCTTCAGTTTAAACCCAAGAGAGATAGCTGCAATACATTAAATGTTTTAGGAAGAGGGAAATTAAGGGTAAAGAAATCCTTATAGACACAGAATTCTTAAAGCTAGGGACAGGGAGGCAGGAAGACCATGCTTTCAAACCCAGCCTGAGCTATGCAGCAAGACCTTGTCTCAAAAAACTTTTAAAAATCCCTTAACTTTGAACAAATGATGTATTTTCTGACTCTTCGATACAATTTAGACTACCTAAACTTACAATAAAAAGACCTAGTAAAAGTACTAAAGTAGAGCGCAGTTGAAACTACCTTACAATGTTTTGTATACTTTTCCCCAAATTCCCTAATACTCAGGGATCATGACTTTGCACACAGGGATCTAAAGACAAGTTTAGGGGTAATCGCAACAAGTACACACTTCTTCAAGGTTACATTTTAAATTTAGATGGTAAATGTCACATGTTTATTGCATGTTACTCCATAACCTCTTTTAATATAAGCTGGTATACAGTACCTGGTTTTTACTATCTATGAAGATTCCTTTGCCTCCCTACCTTCGATCAGCTCGTCACTCCCTCCGTGTGCCTCTGGGGCTTGGTGTCCTCACAGTGCTACTCCCTCTTGCAGTCTCTGTCACCTGTGTTGGTCCTTGCAGCAAAGCCACCTCTCATCCTTTCATGCAGGTCAGCAAAGGAGGAGGAGCCCAGGAGAGGCCTTGGCTTGGAGACAGCAGAAACCCAAGGATCTCAGACCAGCTCTGGCCTTAGGAAGCCTACATGGTCCCC
This sequence comes from Dinomys branickii, assembly GCA_004027595.1. Classification (NCBI taxonomy): domain Eukaryota; kingdom Metazoa; phylum Chordata; class Mammalia; order Rodentia; family Dinomyidae; genus Dinomys; species Dinomys branickii. The sequence continues at coordinate 74,497 of PVLD010004450.1, forward strand.
AAGATCCTGACTGTTTTGTCCATTCTTCCTCATTAGTGGGCTTTAGAGACAATCTGTCCTACTCCCAGGGGGGCTGATTAAGAGAGAAGAGGTATGGGTACATGTTCACTGCCAGCCTTCTCCGTTTCCCCTTTGCTTTGAGTTTGAGTTGGAGCAAAACCTCTCTCTTGAGTCTCAGCTTCTCTGTTATATGTAAAATACACTCATAAAGTCCCATCTTTAGAGAGAAATATAATATTATGAGGCCTATTTATGTCTTAAAATGCATGAGTTCCCCTAGGACCCAAAAGGTGATCACTAAATATCATTGAAAGGAACACAGTCTCCTTAAAGCAGTGGCTGGTTCCAGTCAAGGACAGTAAATGGGTGAGATGAGCCTGGAAAATCCTAGCACCCCTAATGCAAAACAACTTTTAAAGAATACAATTCTCTGGATGTGTCCAGAGAACCAGAAACCAACCTGTATGAGCTTATACTGTCCAAAAATGGGACAGTTTAGGTATCAGTAAGGTAATTACCACAAGCCAGATGTGGTGGCACATGTCTATAATCTCAACACTCTGGTAAACGGAAGCAGGAAGACCACAGGTTCTAGCCCAGACTGGGCAACTGAGAGATTTAGTAAGGCCTTGTCTCAAAAACAAACCAAAACACGAGGGGCCAGGGAGCTGGAGATATAGTTCAGTGCAAAGGTCCTGGGTTCAATCCCTGGTACAAAACAAAAGAAAAACCAAAAATGTGTTTGGAAGACAATACCTTCATGCCTGCTAGTCTGCAAGTGATTGTTGAAGAAAACATCCTGCTGGTCACCTTTGGAGGAATCTGGGAAACTGTCTTGTTATTTTGAAAACAGGTAAATGAAAGTACAGAGCACTTAGTTACATGTATTTTATGTATTCTACCTAGGCAAACTAAACAGTTGACCAGGAAGTTTTTCTTTATACAAGTATGTCAGCTAATAATTACAAATCAAATGATGAAATTAGAACATAAATCTTAGAGCCCCAAATGAATAAATGGACCCAACCTGAGGGTTCTCAGCATTGCACTATTGCCCTTTGGGGTAGACAGCTCTTTGTGCGTGTTTGTGTGGAGGGAATGTCCTTTGCATTCTAGGACACTCAGAATCCCTCTCATTAGATTGCGTTGGCCCCTCCCCCAGTGTGACATCCAAAAATGTCTCCAGGCATTAACAGATGTTCCCTGGGAGAGCAAAATTGCCCTGGCAGGACTACTGCTCCAGGTGACGATCCCCAGTGGTGGCTCATATCACAGAAGAGGGACAGCAGGCCTTCAAATCACTCCTCATGGCAATACAGTATACACTATCCTTTTGAAGTTTGTACAAAACAAAACACAATACAAGAACAACCCCTGAACAAGAATAAACTGGTTTAATCTAAGCCTCTGTATCTAATTTCCATTTTACAACACACACACACACACACACACACACACACACACACACACACACACGAGGTAATAATGGCCATGTCTTGATAATCGCTAAGATGAGTGATGGATGCGTCAAGTTCCTGTGCCACTGTCTACTTTTCATGCTGTTGCTGCTGCTGTGTTCTCTTTCTGACTTGATCTTGAGGCCCTATGTCGAGAGTGGCTGTAAACCTGGGCCCCACCCTGATGGGGCTCCAGGGACTTGTTCATAGATGTGTCCCATGTCTGTCATAGGTTATTTCTCTGTCCAGTAGATGGCTGAATGTCCATCTGTGACCAGGTGTCCCTCTCCTGGGAAACTTGTTTATACTGGTAGATGTCTTTGTGGCTCTCGTCTATGCTGTGACTAGTTTATTCCTGCCGAGGCAGCTGCTTCCTAGGGAGCCCAAATGGAAAAGAAGTGAGGATCAGAGGTGTTGTCAGGTGAGACACAGAGGGGACAGCTCAACAAAACACACAAAATAACACGAGCAGTGTGTTACTCAGAGATCCTAGAGAGAGTCGGGCGTGGTGGCGCATACCTGTAATCTCAGCACTCGGGAGGCTGAAGCAGGAGGATAGTTTGAGACCAGCCTGGGCTACAAGTAAGCTCAAGGCCAGCCTCAACTGCATAGTGAGACTCTGTCTCAAAAAGACAAAAAAAAAAAAAAAGAGATCCTAGAGAGAGGAAGGAGACCTGCTACGTGGAGTCATAGGGCAAGAGGAGCCACTGGGGCTTCACAGGTGTAACCAGCAAACGAAGAATGAGAGACGAAAAGGGAGAGGGAAAGAAAGAGAGAAAGAGAAGGGGGAGAGAGAGAGTCCTGTGGTCCAAAGCCTTTCCTGGAGCCTTTGTATTACCCAAACGGGTTCCCTAAGGGGAGTTCTAATTGGTGAGATTAGAACAAGCAGGCATGCAGTCCTTGGACTTGCGCCGTGACAGGGAGGTGCTCACCATGGCGTATCTGTGGATTCTCCTGGGTAGGAACCTCAGAATGCTGTTCAGAAATGGGCTGTATCTGGCTGTCCCATAGGGAGACAGTCACCAGGAAGTGGTTGTGGACAGCAGGCACCTGGATCCACCCCTGGAGGAGAGCTGGAGAGTCCCCTGAGTGGCAGGGTCCTGCTTCTGCTATGAGAAATCCCCACTTACATACAGATAGTTGTCTAGGCAGTGTAAAATTACACAAATTCACTATACACATGTCTGGCTATTTCTTTTTTTCTGTTTTTTAAAGTAACTTAAAAATGTTGTTATTCACACAGATTTGTAGTCCATAATGTTTCCATTCCTTGTGTGCAGTCGCTCCAGGTACATAACATGTCTTAATTCCTTTTTCCATCCCTTGTGCCTCCCTTCCTTTCCCTTGAGAGGTAAGATGCATATGTACCAATCGCCCGAGATGACTGTAATTATTATGTATTACCAACATATACTAATGAAAACATTTAAAAAATAGAATTATAATATAAAAAATGCCCTCAGAGGAATCCCTGACAACATTGCTAGAAGTTTCTGTTTTGTTCTGCTTTTGTTCTGGGGATTGAAGCCAGGACCTTCCCGATGAGTACATACCCAGCCCCCTATCTTTTAATTTTTTATTTTGAGATAGGGTGTCACTAATTGCCCCAAGTGTAAGATCCAACTTCCACTCCTGCTCAGCCTCCCAGAGTGCTGGGCTTACAGGAATGCACACAGGCCCGGCTGCTAGAAGGTTTAATCCATCCCATTAGCTTTACCCATGGTGCCTAATTTGAACACAGTCACTAATATGAGTTCTAGGTTCAGCCTTGCAGCCAAGTCTTCAAATGGGTATTTGGGAGTTAGTAGAGACAGGGAAGGGTCAGGCCCTACCCTTGTATTAATTAGCTATTAATTGCTGTAAGTAATGGATTAACTGATTCATGATTTTCATAAATTTATTAGCCCTCCGCTTATGAAGATTCTCCTGTAGCGCCTTTTGCTGTACATCATTTCTTTGCGGGAGACTAGCTCCTCCTTTTGTTGCAGAGCTTAGCCATGCAGGGGGTGGCAAGTGCTCAAATCTGTGGCTTAACAAAGCTGAGGTGTCCTGAACAGAAGGTGGAGAGTGGGGACGCCCAGGGACACAGGGTACGATGTCCCAGTGAATTAATAATGCGTAGGTACTTCCAGAAGACAGGCAGGTGGATGGATCTGAGCATCAGAAGAATGGTTTTGAAGAATTAGCTTAAGTCCTCTGCCTCTCTGCTCCCTGTCATTCTGCTGTCTAGCCCCTCCCTGCCTGAAAGCAGCCATGACCTCTCGCCTTTGTGCTCTCTGGGCAGGGTGTGGTAGAATCTAAAGCAAATACGCAGCCTGGTGCCTTGCACTGACTTAGTCACCTTTGCAAGGACTGTGCTCTTAGGGAGAAATGGGAGGAACAGGCTAGCTCCCTACACACTGCACACCCTCATATCTAGATGAGGCTTCCCCGGGTAAAACAAAGGAGGAAAGGCAGTTGGTAAGTGATGATCCTGCACAGACAGGGTTCCACATGTTCTACTTCTAGGGGGCCGCTGCAGACCAAGATGAGACACTGCAGAAACCCCCATGCCCCAGGGTGGCCCAGGCCAGAACTGAATGCTGCCCCTAAACTTCACTGTGCGTACACTGTAAGAAAGCCTGTGAATCACAACACAATGCGCAGCAGGGGGACAATGATATCTCAGGGACCTCTGAGCCAGAAAGCTAAAGGAGACCACTCTGGAGTGGCTCTGAGCAGGGTATAATATTAACCAATTGGCTTTCCATGTTTACTTGGGCATTGTCTGAAGCTTAGACCCTTGTCCAGAGATGGAAAATGGACTCACAGTAAGTGAACCTCTATGAGTCACTGGTCCCAGCTGAGACCTATACTGGCTGTAAAGTTGGGATACCTCAAAGGACAAGATAAAGCCACAGCTGGGGACTTTTGATTCTAATCACAATTACCTAAAAGAAGAGTGTAGCTGTAGGCACCTCACTCCTGTGGTGAAGGCCTTCCTGGAGATAACATAGTTCTCCTAAATTAACATAACTACTACTTAGAAAAGTCCTTACAGGGATTCCCAAGTTCTGCCCAGATTCCTGCATTTTCTTCAGTATCCCACTCCTTTGCTTGAAAATCTGATAAATATGGACCACCCAGAGAAGTCTAGGTCTTAACCCAGCGAATCTTAAATTTTGTAACAGAGTTGGACCTTCCTGGAGCCCTAAAATCGTTTCAATTGTCACATTTATTTAAGCCTTTGCCATCCACTCCTCACTTGTTTGGGAGATTGTGGGCCTGATCAACTCACATTAAGGAGGGTTTTTGACCCAATAAAAGCCTTACTCAGCAGACACTTGCAGAGGTAGATGGCATTAAGGACTGAGTGATTAGTGCTTTAGAAGACCTTGCTTCATGTGGCTTCTTCACCCCGAGAAAAGCAGATCTGCAGAACTGACCAAAACAGCAGTGTTTCTGCCTGCCTCACCCAGAGAACGTGGGCTGCAGCTGGCCTTTGGGACTGACGTTCTTAGCACAGCAGGAAAACATCCCAGCGTAAGAGAGCAAGAGTAGCTAGTTGTACATTATCATCATTTCCGTCTTTCGCATTAATGCCGCAAAAGTGCTTTTCTTTACCATGCCCATGGTGGTTTTGTGCACATAAGCCAGTCTTTGGCCAGGCTGCTGTTAACAAATTGTTTCTTTGTCTCTTGAGTACTTAAGGAAAAATTCTGAACTTGCTAGGAATGTTTGGGTACAAGTGATTGGGCAACAGTTTGAACAAGTTTATACATGGAGAAGAGCTTTGTTCTAAAGGTCTGGCATGTAGACCCAAGGATGAAGCCTATTAGGGGGCAGAATATTGAAGGCAACCAGCATGTCTCTCCTCTCTGGCCCAGTCAGCATATTGTCCACCACCAACAGCAACAACAACTAGGGAATGAGCCCAGGGCCTTCACACTGAGCTATATCCCCAGCTGTTTTTTTGTTTTTATTTTGAGATAGGGTTTGTTCTCACAACCTCCAGAGCCTTTCAGTTAGACAACAGCAAGTTCTTTCCCAGAGACAACCCACATCATCAGGTCTGTGTCCAACCCTAGACCTACTAAATCAGTCTCTGGGAAGGTGGCCTGAGAATATGAGTTTCAGCAAGTTGTATGGCCTTGTTCATATTATCTGGTATGAAGCTTAAGATCCTCTGAATGATAGCTTCAGCCAGCACAGAGAGACTGAGCTGATGCTGTTTTGGGTTCTAAGAAAATCCCCAGGGAAGGACTTGGCCTCCCTTGATCAGATACTGAGGTCTGGACTGGTCCACAGTGGACTGCAGAATGAGCTCATGTGACAACATGCTGCTGCTCTGAAAATCATGTGTGCAGTAAGCAGGGGTCCCAGAGGAGGGCATGATGTTCCTGGGGGTAAAGGCGTGTGTGCTAGCCAGGCTAAACTGCAGGCATCTACCCCACATTTTCATAGGCTCCATAGAAAGGGAGGATTTTGGGCCTCAGCAACTACTCATTAGAACCTCCGTTCTCTTCCTATTTCCTAAGCCATCTGATTCATAGCTTGGCCAGTATCCCCCAGACCCTACCTCTGAATTCTAGGAACTGTTTCATTTCTTCCTTCATTCCTCCTATGACCCATTGATTATTCAATCTCTAAGTGTTATTTAATTTCCAGGTGTCTAAAAAATGTCTGTGGTTTCTTTTGCCATTAATTTCTAGTTCCCATACTCTACTACCTGATAATATATATGGTATAATTTTGATCTTTTTGGTATTTCAGGAAGATTTATGGGCTAGTATATTATATACTTTTCAGAAAGTTCCATGTACTGCTGAGAAGAATGTGTATTCTGTTTTGTGGGGTAGAATACTTTATAAATATCTATTAAATCCTTGTGTTTGAAAGTGTAGTTCAATCCTGATATTTCTTGGTAATTTTTTTTTGTCCAGTTGATCTATTTGTGAGAGTGGGGTACTGAGGTCCCCATTATGATGCTATTATTTGATCTTTGTATACAGCAGTGTTTATTTTATGAAGTCAAGTACACAGGCATTCTACATATATGTATCAACAATTTTATATTGTTTTTTTGTTTTTTTTTTTTTTGCGGTACTGGGGATCGAACTCAGGACCCTGTGCTTGCTAGGTAGGCGCTTATTCCACTGAGCTATATCCCCAGCCCCTTATTTTTATATTGTTGATTCCTTTATTTTGCCATTTTGTTTAACTGCTCCTCCTGCTTGATATATTCATTCTATCGGACATTTTAGCATTCTTGGCTTTACTATTTTTATCTAAGATATACTTCAGAGATTTTTGGAGTGCTTGTTTGGTGGTCATGAATTTCTTAAGATGTTCTTTGTCATGGAATGTCCTCATTTCTCCATCAATTTGAAAGATAGTTTTGCAGCATACAATAGTCTGGGTTGAAAGTTGTTGTGGGTTTTTTGTTGTTGTTGTTGTTTTGATGGTGGTGGTGGTGGTGGTGGTGGGGTTTTGAAAGACTTCACTATAATCTCTCCTGGACTTTAAGATTTTTGTTGAGAAGTCTGCTGTAATGCCAGTGGGTTTATCTTTAAAAGCATTTATTGCTTTATTTTCTATGAATTTTTAAGATTCTGTTCTTGTGTGGTGTTTGTGGGACTTCTTACATGATGTGTCATGAAAATGTTCTTTTCTGGTCATGGTTATTTGTGATTCTATATGCCTTGCTTACCTTTAAATTTGATTCTTTTCCTAGTCTTGGAAAGTTTGCTGCTGTCATTTCTGTAAATATTTTCTATCCCATATGTGCTGGTGTTTGAATTTTCTCTAATTCCATTTGGTCTTTGATTAGGCTTCTTTGCATCTATAAATAGCTGTTTTATCAACTTTCCTTGTTCTTTTGCTGTTTGTAATGTATCTGAGTGTATATTTTCAGGTATCAGTGTTGTCTTCAAAATCCAATATCCTCTCTTTGCCTTGGTCACTCCTGCTGCTCATGCTTTAACAGATTTCTTTATCCTGGAATTTCTGTTTGGCACCTTTTCACAGACTCTGATTCCTTGGTGACTTTTTCATTTATGTTTTTAATTGCTTTGGGTAGCTCTTCTAATTTTTTATTTGAATCTTCTTTAAACTCATTGATCAGTTTGTTTATTAAGCCCACTACTTGTTTGGTTATATACTTTTTAAGTTTGCTAAATTTGTTTCTTTTCCTTTTTTTTTTTCTTTTTTCGTCATTTCCAGTACTTCAACCATCTGGATTCTGCTTTCTTCCCTTCTAATACTCACTCCTTGAATCTACTTGTGGGTAGTTGGGAGTTTTTGGAGGCATTTGTTGCCTTGTTTTCTCATGCTTCTGTGTGTTTGTGCTTGTTCATGTGTGAACATGCATGCTGATGGTTGAGGATCAGTTTGAATGGAAAGACTCTGTGGCTACCAAATAGTACAGAGAATGCTTTAGCTGGTGTCTGCTTTCCAACAATATCCTGGAGTTCCATGCCACCATGTGATTTTAGATTTCTTTGCTTCTTGGTACTTGTTTAACCCCTTGATCTGCTTAGTTATATTGGATTGGACCAATGTATTGCAATGGGAGAATTCTTACAGGTTATAATAATGTCAACAGATCCAACCATATTTTAATTATGGACATTAAAATTTGTTTTAACAATTTCACCCTTATATAAATGTCCCATACAGACTGAACTATGCTATTAGCAACAGTTAGTTTGTGATGTGGGAGGAGAGGGGAGGAAAAAGAAATGGATGGGGTTAAGTCAGTAAGCAGAGAGGTAGAGAGGAGAAATATCAATAGTTGAAAAGCAGACAGAAAGTCAGTCTATGTAACTTCAGTTAATTTGGGAGGCTAGGATGTGGCATAATTTGCCCAGTGTCAGATTCTCTGTCACCAGGGAATTCTCTTCCTCTGGCGACTGCTCACTCCTGCTCCTTTCAACGCAGGGCAAACTGAACAATTGCCTCCATATTTTCCTTCCACAAGCCTCTTAGTGCAGTGTTAGAAGCCCTCTGACCCACGTGTCATGCTCTGTGCCCACACTCATGGTTCTGCTTCAGTCACTGCCACAAGAGCTTCATTCTTTAACCTTCAAACTTGGCACAATCCCATGGCTCCTTGACCTCTGCAGCCCCCAGTAAAGGGGTGTTGGTGGCTTCCCAATGTGCACCTGCTGGCAAACATGGGCAGTGCATTGAATGTCCCATAAGTATAGCACTCCCATTGTGTGTGTGAGGAATGGGTGACAAATTATTTCTGGATTGATCAAGTCTTCTCTCTCCCCAAAGTCTTGGCTCTTCCAGGCACTGTTCTCTCATGGAGCCCTTGGGCCTCAGTACTATCTTCACTTAGAGAAAAGGGATTAATCAGCGTGCACTAATTCTCAAGTGCACACCAGTATTGTCGTTTACATTACTCTTTGGCTTTCAGTTTCACTTGTGCATCTCTCACTCACAGTGATCCTTTTCCTGGTTGGGAGGTTAGGGTGATTGTGAGCCTGTTCCATCAGCTAGGTTGCTGCTGGTGTGCCATCTTTCTCTCTCAGACAGCCCAATTCTCTTTAAAATGGTGTCTACGGGGAAGGTGCCATGACCCAGGAGTGGCCCAACTTCCTCTTACAAACCCTATTGACAGTAGTTTTTAGTCCAGTGAATTTCTCTTTCCATTTACTTTCTAGTATCAAGCTTTCTTTTTAGGCTCCCCCTCCACAACCCAGAGTATCTGTTTTTCTCCAGTGTGTGGTTCAGAGACTCCTTCCCTTATCACATTTCCTAATTGGCCATCAGGGTTCTACCTCTCAAGTTCCTTTTTTTTACTCTCACCTCTGTTATGGTTTATATTTGAATGTCTTATCAGAGCCTTATGCACTTATAGGCAGGAATGTGAAAAGGTGATCAGGTTGTGAGAGCACTATATGTGTTGGTGGATAAATCCACTGATGAGTTGATAGGCCTGTGTGCTGTTAAGAGGTGGAGACTGGTCAGAAGAGGCAGTCACTAGGGGTATGATCTGGAAGGATCTATCTTCCTGCCTGGATCCTCCCTTTTCTCTGCTTTCTGGCTGCTATGAGGTAACTAGTTTTCTACCATGTCTTCCTGCCTTTGAGCTGGCCAAAAACAAAAAACAAAAAACAAAAAACCCTCTCCTTTTAAATATTGTAGATGTCAGATATTGTGTCTCAGTGATGAGAAAATGATGAAGACAAATTTTTGTACCAGAGCAGTGGAGTCACTGCTGTGACTGTTACTTGATCATGTGATTTAGAAACGTTGCACCTGGTTTATGGAAGCAGTTTCAAAAGCTTTGGACATGTTGCCTAGAGAGCCAGCCCTTGAATGCTGTAATCTAAGCTTGATGGGAATTCTGATCAGAGTTATGTCTTGACTACTTATCTCTTGTTGCTGAGATAAAATACCTGATGCCCAAAATTAAGGAAGGAAAGAAAGGTTTATTTAGCTCACAGTCTGTGGAGGTTTCAGTCCATCCTTGGTGGGCTTCAAGGCAGCATGGCACATGGAAGAGGGCAATAGTTCATGTCAGCGGAAGACAGCAAAGTAACAAGGGCAAAAGGGAGGAGGAGTGGCAGGCCACCTCTTTCCCTCCCTTACATTGTATGCAAACTATCCGCCCCAGGGCAAGTGTAGCACTCACATCCATAATTCCAACATTGGACCATGAATTAATCATAAACTCTGGAAGCCCGCCCCTTGACCCCATGAGGCTTTGAGGGAACATGCAGACACAAACCATAACAGCTAAGAAGATCAAAATACCAATAAAAGAAGAAATGCAGACAGTAAAGGCCTGGCTTGGAAGTTTTCAAGTTAGAACAATGACTTCATTGGCAGTTGAACTCCAGGCCATGAGTGTTATCCTCTGACAGAAAATTTGTGTACATTCTGCTCAGTCCTGAGACTTTGTGGGAGATTAAGGGCAGTAGACTAATCTGGCACATGAAATTTCAAAGCAGCCCAATGTTAAAGCTGTAGTGTGGATACTGTTGGGGGCCTTTAGCCATCTCTACACTGAGAATCAAGAGCAAAGTGTCATACCTGAGTAACTTTAAAAGTTTTGAGTGTGACCAGAAAGGAAACTGCTATAAAATCAGAGCCTGTAAAGTTTTGATTAAGAGGAACTTAGTTACTAAAATGATTAGCAATAAAAAGAAGCCAAATAATTTAAAACAAGATACTATGAAGGTTGCTTCAAAAGCATTCCTGGGATCAGCAAGTCACTGGTCTTGGATTACTGGGACTTAGTTCACAGTGCTCAGCCATCCAGGTACTCAGAGGACTCTCTAGCCATAATGAAAAAGGCCTGGCTACTGCTAGAGCCAGTGGCAGACCTTGGCATCATCAACATAGTGCTGGTTTTATAGACACAGAGAAGTCAAGGGTTGTGGAGTCAGGCAGGCTTCCATCAGATTTTAAAAGAAAGCTTTGGAGACCAGGCAGTGTGCCTCTAAGGAGGCAATGAGGGAAGCCATGAGATTGAAGCCAAGAATAGAGGCCCCAGAAATTTGGTGAAGCTAGGAAAATGGAATATGTAAGTAAAGATGCAAGGAGGGAGAAAAGCCAGCCCAAGAGAGAAGGTATGAGGACTACAGCCGTAGGCAATGGCATAGGACCAGGGGGCCCTAAGCCATTTGGAATTCACATCTCACCATAGCTTGGACTAGGTGTTGGGTATGGAACTCCAGGATTTAATATATTCCCCACTGGGCTTTGGTCTTGCTTTGATCATATTTCTATTTCCTGTGTCTTCCTTTTGGAATGAGAATTTACCCTGTGCCATTGTATGTTGGTAGTGTTTAACTTCCTTTTTTATTTTTACAGTCTCTACAGTCAAGAGTTGCCCTTAAGTCTCAGGGAAGACTTTGGACTTGGACTTTTTAGCAATGCTGGAACTGTTAAGACTTAGTTTAGAGGTAGACTAACTGCATTTTGCATAAAGAGATGCGCATGAAGTCTTGTGGGGATCAGGGGTGGGATGTTATGGTTTGTATCTGGATGTATGCCCAAAGCCTCATGCTATCATAGGCAGGGCTTTGGAGAGGTGATTAGATAGTGGGGTGCTGTACTCATGGGTGGATTAGTCCATCGTGAGTTTAGAGCTAAATCTGCTGTTAGGAGGAGGGCCCAGACGAGAGGAAGTGGGTCACTGGGGGTATGGCCTGGAAGGGTTTATCTCCCTTCCTGGTTTTTCCCTTTGCTGTCTTCTTCCCTGCTGCCCTGAGGTGAGCAACTTTCTTCTGCTCCAGCCTTTCTACCCTGACTTGGTGCCTTGGACACCACCAGAAAAAACCCTGTCTCCTTTAGGTTGTGAATGTTGGACATTGTGTCTCAGTGACCAAAAAAAAAAAAGACTCAGACAAACTTTACTCATATTGCTTTTCATTGTCCTCATGTCTCACTGCCCTCCTCATAAACACCGGCTCAATCACTGCTTTAGTTTGGTTTTTTGTTGCTATAACAAAGCGCCCAGGTCTGGGCACTTTAAAAGAAGACAGGTTTATTTGGCTCACAGTGCTCGTGGGTAAGAAGTACAAACAGCATGGCACTAGAAAACTATTGAGGAGCCCCTGTCTGTATCACATCATGGCAGAGAACTGGAAAAGGAACTGGCTTTATGCAGAAGAGGCCAAGAGCGAGGAGTTGCCTTGCTTTATAACATCCTGCTCTCAAGAGAACTATCACACCTAGAGAGACCAGCATTAACCCTTTTCTGGGCAGTGCTCCCACGAGCTAATTTCCTCTCACTAGGCTCTGCCTTTGAAAGATCCAACCTTTCCCAACACTGCCAAGCTTAAGGGACTGCTCCAACCACTCCAAATGACAGCAATTGCATTGTCTTTTCACTGCCGTCTAGTCTTCCCTTCCTTTTCCACTCCTATTCTACTCATGATGTTTGTCCACCACTTTTCCACTCCTACTCTATTCATGATGTTGTCCCCGCTACCCAAGTAGCTGAGCGACTACTACTGCTGACTCTTCCAGGTCCAGGCTTACTGCTTCCTCCTCCTTGGATTCACCCTCTGTGCTATTTCCTGCTCTGGACTCCATGCACCATACTCTCTGTTCTGTACTCTTAGAATTTGTTCTTGCTTTGGTGATCACACTCTGTTTATCATTTCTACTGCATTGCAAGCTCAAGAGCAGAGGCATTATTCATTTTGGAAAATATCCAGTACCCAACTCACAGAAGTTGCTCCATAAATGATGGCTTATCCACAAGTGAACAAATCAGTGTTTGCTCTCTGCCAGCACGCCTCTTTATCATATTACTGTGCAAGGGCTGATGGAGCCTCTGATTCTTGCTTATAAGGACTTAAGGTGGGAGAATTTCACTCTCAACAACAGCTAAGCCATTTAAGGAGACAGTGAAAGACATTTATTAGTGTAAAAAGATTCAGTTGCATCAAAACTACTGTGTAACAGGTATTTTCTTGGCTATCAACAAGCATGCTAAGTATGAAAATAGAGGTTTACAAAGCAGACCTCGCATAGGATTGTCACTTGCTTTGTAAAACAAACCACCTTTGTTTCTGCTCTTCCTACTTAGTCACATAAGACAAAGGAAATAGCCATTTACAAGTCCAATATATCCTTTCTCCTAAAACCTCTTTTTTTAATTTATTTTTTTAATTTTAAAAGTAAAAGCACAAAAACATATTAACAAACAGACACAAAGTAGCATAAGAAATAGTACAATCAAAACAGACAATGTGACATGGACTCAACTTGACTACTGTTCTCTATTTCTCCTATGCTCTGACTTAGGACACATTCATCTCTCTTCTAGATAATTGCAACCTCTCTGACAAATATCAGACTCCAGCTTCGATAGCACTTTTTAAGAAACCTCTTCCACCCTCCAAGCCTGGAGTAGGTGACTTGGCCTCATGTATCTATACATTATACTGCAACTGTCTTTTTAACCTTTCTGTATCCCTTGTATGACCCAGTTTATCGGTTGTTAGAATGCAACTTCCTTAGCATTCCAGGCTGATTCATATCTTTATTTCCATTGCCTGCACATAAGTACTAAATAAATATTTATCGCATGAAGCAATTACAAAGGTATGTATCAAAATATTTTGAACACACATCTCTTTTTTTACATCAATGCTACCAACTGGAGCAAGACACATTTATATTTTGATGTGAAATACCAAGCTACTTAGCAAATTGAATTTAATTGGATTAGAAAATAGGTCTTTCATTTCCACCTTTGTCTTTGGCTTTTCAGTGGAGATGAAGATTTGTGTAAGCTAACGTGTACTGAGAATTCTGTCTCAGACATGAGGATGGGCTTTTGCACATCTGTTCTCTGTTTTTCCATGCTTTTTCATCAGTTAATTGGAGGTAGTAATTAGATGTGTTAGCAAACACTGCTGTAGAGAGTGGGTTTCCATCTTGGAGGAATATGTGTGCTTCCCTTAGCACCTGAGTTATTACTAAGAAGTTATTTGTTTCCTGGGAAGAGTAAGCCAGGTATTACAAATGGCTTTGAAGTCCTTTCATAAAAACGCATCTACCCACTCATCTACTCGCAGCTTCAAAGCTCTCAGAAGAAATCTTCAAATTTTACATTTTTTAAAAAATGAGGTCATACCTTACTTTAAAAAATACCTCTACAAGTCAATTCCAACAGCCTCTTTCTTTCTACTCATGCAGATGAATTCTAACAGTAGGATTTTACTTTCAAACTGAGCAGGAGGAATTGTTATAAAATTTTGAGAGACATGTAGCAGCTTCTAGAAATAAACAGTCCATTTATAAGAAAAGGCTCTGTGAAGAGTAAGATGGCAGATAAAACAGGATTTTAAAAAATGACATTTTCATGTGGGAAGCAAGAGTCAAGCACTAACTCTTTTCCCTCATTGAACCACAGGTAAACTGTGGATTCTTATCACCACCAGAAAGGAGGGACAATCTCAGTTCTGTGCCTTCAAGGTGTTCTGCCTCTGCTTGCCTGGCAGCAGCAGCCAGGGCGGGATTCCTGGAAGGGAAATCTGTGGCCCCAGGAAATGTAGACATTGAATCTGGATGTCAGAGATAGCTTAGGGAAGGTACTGAGAAACTGCAGATGGAAAGAGAAAATACCTCCCTCTGCTTTCTTCATCAAAGCATGTAAAACACACTGAAACAAGATGCTGTTCTATTCTAGTGATGTGAGGGAGAGGCACCTGTCACAGAAGACATGAATTGAGTGAAATGTTAAAAGATTGCTTGTGGGGTGGAGCAAAAAGAAAAAGCAGCCGGAGTCTCAGTGGGAAAGGAGGGATGGATGAGCCTGGGTGATATGATGAGGGAGATCGAGAAGGGAGACTACCAAGTGTGTGAAAGTGGCTGGGGAAGACCCAACTAGAAGTTAGGCTGGCTGGCATCTCTGGCTCCTTTGACCTCCAGAAGATCTTGAGCACAACGTGCTATTCCCAGTGATGAATCACTAGTGTCCTAGTACTAACTCAGGTAGATGCAAGAGGGGCACAAAGCAACAGGAATGGAGGCTGTGTCAAGTGCGCCACAGTTTTTAATCAACCCATTTGGCAGAGGTCAGCATACAACGAATGTGGGGCCATCTAATTCTGAGGGAGGGCTGCACTGACTGGGCATTAGAGAGGAGAACGAAATTCATGGGTAGCTATGTTATAGGCCGAGCTGTGTTTCTCCACAGTTCATACTGAAGTCTAAATCTCCAGTAGCTCAGAAGATGGCCTTATTAGAAGAGGGGGTCTTTATAGAAGCCCTCGAGTTCAAGTGAGGCAGGTCACGAGAGTAGACTCTAATCCAACTGATGTCTTGATGTAAAGGGAAATGTAGACACAGACACAAACACACAGGGACAGCACCAGGTAAGCATGAAGATGGTGTCTACAAGCCAAGGATGGAGACCTCGGACAGATCCTTCCCTCACAGTGCTCAGAAGGAGCCAACTGTGCAGGCAGCTAGGTCTTGGACTTCCAGCTTCCAGAACTGTGAGCTAAGAATGCTGTAGTGTAAGCCACCCAGTCTGTAGCACTTTGTTACAGTAGCCATAGCAAATGAATACTATTGGTTGGTGCTGGTAGCTTCTCCTTTCCTTCAGGGATCCAGGGAGAAAAATAAGATTCTGGCAACTCTGCAAAGCAAGGGTGGGTTTCTTCTGGCTCTATGCCTGGAAACTCCAATGGTGTTTACATAAATGACACATGGACCTTCGCTGATCCAGTGATTTCTGTCATCCTAACAAGTGGTGTTCAGTGACTCACAATAATTGTGCATTTGCTTCACGATCAGCTGTGAACTGGCCAGATAAGCTGCAGCTGATGCTGCGCTGCCTGCAGGAAAAATGCTGAGATGTAGTGAACGAGCTGTGCTGGAGTCTTCCTGGGGGTTCCCGCGGTTCTTTGGAGGCCGATCTTCCCAGGCATGTCTAATTGTGAGGGTTGGGAGGGAGCCAAAGCTTGGGACAGAAAAGCTGCCCTCCGCACACTTTCTTGGGCTGACTGGTACCTTCCAATGGAATTTCTATTCATCTTAAGAAGACAAACTGTTGGGAAGAGATCAAAATATCCATGCTTCCTGTATGTGTAAGTAGTTCTCTGAAAGAGTTCTTTTTTTCTTTTTTTCCTTCTAAAAAGCATGCAGGAAGTGTGAATGCTCATTAGAGTGCAGTTATCTTAGTGGATCAGCTTACTGGGTGTGGCCAATAGAGTCTACTCCAAGAAACAACAGCATAATAAACTATATGTTGGTGAAATGTGTGAAAGGGGAAGAGAGATGAGTGAATTTATGAGTTAGAGCACACACACACACAATGTGAGCATGCACATTAACAGCCAGGACAGAGCTCATGCTCTCCTTCACTCATGAATCCTGTGAAGCCTTCACCTGTCCTGTGACTGTAGCTCTGTGCATGAGTCTTGCACACAACGTCTCCTCCAGGTCTCAGGTGCAATATGTGTTTCCAATCTCTGCTACTCAGTGAAGTCCCACAGTGCTGAAGATCTTGACAGGGCTACTGAACAGTCAATCAAACTAATAGAAAAGGGAGAAAGTGACTGATAGAATCAAAGGTAGGCACATGTCTAAAGGCAATGAGCTCTGTAGAGGTGGGTAGATTTGGATTCATGTCACATTGATCAAATATCCTTTGCCCATGGGTCTCTCAAATTATTTATACAAAAGATCTTTTGACATCAGGGAGGAGCCCCTGCAAACTTAGCTTTTCTACCAAGGCAATACAGCATGGTGTCTAACAGACTGGCCTTTGGAGCCAAGCCAATCTGAGCTGTAATCCCAGATCTACTATTTATTAGCTTTGTGGGTTTAGGCAACTTATTTTAAACCTCTTGAGTCATAGTATTCTTATACTTTTGCCTTAACTTTGAAACAGGCATAAAACCCATTAACAGTAAAGTGGGGAACTAAATTCTGGCCCATTTATGTAATGGAAAATTCTGTAGCTATGGTGACAAACAGTCCACAATGACATATTTCACAATACAGCTACACACAATAATATGGATGATGATCACACACCTAATATTGCATGAAGGAAGCCAGATGCAAAAGAGTCCATATGTGTACATGTATATAAAGTTGAAAGCCAGGTGAAGCTAATTTGTGTTGCTAGAGGTTGAGGCACAGGTTAGCCATGAAGGAGTAAACAGATGAAGATGCATTTGGCTGGATGTGTTCTGTTTCTTGCCTTGGGTGGTAGTTAAAAAATTGGGCCAGTTTGTGGAGTTTATTGAATTCCAAACTTAGCATGTGTGTAACTTTCTGTCTCTATGTTATACTTCAATACAAACTCTTTATGGAAAAAATGGATCATACAGGCACCTATGTCAGATGTGAGGATTAAATGAAATAATGAATGTAAAACATCTAGTGATATCTCGTGATAGCAAGTGCTAGAGATGTGTTAGTCACTTATCAATGTTATCATTCTTGCTATTTTGATGTGATCAAGTGTTGGTGATGCATTTTATTCTTCCTATAAAAATCTGTCCCATCTGGGACACTGTAGTTTTTAAATAGAAAGGTATGTAAGGGAAGCAAACCCTCTGCCTCCATCCTGTCTTATTCAGAGGCATGCATTCTAGTTGGGGATGGATAAGGGAAACCCTCACCCCCAACAACTCTGATTTGAAATAAGATAGTTCTCTAAATATTTTTTAAAACATTGATTTAACATAAAGCCAAACCCACTCTGTGTCCTCCCAAGTGTGCAAAAATAACTTGGCAGAAGAGAAGAGGCCAATTTCTGCTGTCCTTAAATTCATTTATACTTCCCCTAGCTTCCTCCTCAGATAAAAATAGCAGTTTATCTATTGGCAGACAAGAGCCTTCCAAACTACACGCTCCATTTGGAGCTGGTGTTCTTCATTGTTGATTTTCCATAATACAGATGTTTTTGGCATAATGTGTCTTCCAGGATGTCCTCTGCCAGCTCGGTAAAGAAGACAGACAGCAGCCTAATCTTGAAAACAGGGCCTCTCCATAAGCCAGCTGACATCAGCTCAGTTGAGTTTCAACGCACATAAAGATTTTAATAAACAAACCTCACCGGTCAGCATATTGCTCTGGCATATTTAAACATATCACATGCTTTCTACTCCTCTTCCTAGTTCTGCAGATTTGCACAAAACGAGCTGTGGGTTAACAGAATCTGATGAGATAGAACAGGGAAAGTTTCTTCTCCATATGCCAGACCCGTGGTGTGAGCGCATTAAACAGCTTAAATAGTGGGGCTGTGACAAGAACCAAGGTTGGGATACCAGTGCTCAGAACTGTGTTTTCTGCACCTGGGTCAACATAGAGAACCACAAAGAATAAGCTGAGAACCACCTTGCTCTCCCATTGGGTCTGCTCCAGTGGGTTCCTGCTCAGTTCTTCTCCCCTACATTTGGTATTGAAATCTCATCACTTTCATCCATGTATCAAGTTGGTTCTTTGTCATCTTGAATCAGATCCCTTGAGTTCTAAACCTGGCTTGTCCACTTAAGACTTCTATTATTTCAAATAATTTAACCTGTCTGAGCCTGGGGTTGCTTATGTGCAAAATGAGGTTTGTAATAGTCCTACTTCATAGAATTGTTAGGATTGAATGTGTTATTGTTCACAAAAGCTCTTATAGTCATGCTTGGCCAGATCCTATAAAGTGCTCAGAAGAAGATGGTTAGTATTCAGTTCATTTCTGAATTCAGTTCCCTCTGAATTACTCAGCTTTTCCATCTATATGCACACAGTTACTCATCCCACAACCATAAGGAAGAAAAACTCACAGTCCAAAGAGGTTCAGGAAGATGAATGGAAGTCAGGAAATTTTAGAGTAGAAAGATAATTTCTAATTTTAGGGCAGAGTGTAGAAGCTTGTGTTTTGCTCAACTTCAGCAACACTATTGACTTCTTGGGCCAGAAAATTCACTGTGGCAGAGATCTGCTCTGTGCAGCATCCCTAGATTCCATCTGGTTGCTACTAGTAGCAAACCTATCTTAAATTGTGACAATCAGAATGTATCCAGACAAGTAGATAGGAGTGGCAGTCAGGATTGTTAAATGTCTCCCGGGGGACAAAAGTAGCCCCGGTTGAGAAATTCTGGGCTAGACTGAGACTCTTTAGTTGCAGAGAAACAGCAGAAAAGCATAATAAGTGAATTACGAGGAGGTGTAGAAAGTTAGCTCAACAAGTGCCTTCCTCACTCTATAAGGCAGCTTTCCATTACTATACCGGTGACCAGATTTTCTTCCCTAAGCTTCATTTCCTAAAACTTCTACCTCCAAGTGACACCATGGCCTGGAGACCAAGCCTTGAATATGTGAATCTTTGGGGGACATGTATTTAAAAGCTAGCACTTACTCTCTTAGTCACTTTCCTGCCGTTCTGAAAAAACACATGATACCCACAACTGTAAGAAGGAGAGGTTTAGTCTGGCCCACAGCTTCGGTGGGGTCACCCTATTCCTGAGCAGCTCCATGGCAGAAACCACATGGCAGAATGGTACGGCAGGGGAGAGCTTCTCCTGACACGGTGGTGGGAAAGCAGAGAAAGGGGAGCCAGGCACATGGGTATGCCTCTCCAGCTCATGCCCCCAGTGACCATCTCCACCCAAGCTCCGCCTCCTAGAACCACATTTAGCACCTTCTGTGACCCAATGATCACTGATCCAATCACTCTCCAAAAGCCCCACCTCTGAACACGTGAGACTCGGGGGGGCACTCAGCTAAACCGTACACTGCCTTACGTGGAGCTTTGAAAGTAGATAGGAGTGGCAGTCAGGCTTAGGATCCAACAGCTCCTGCCGTGGTCTACAGGCATCTGACTACTTTTGTGAACAATGATTTCCTGAACGCTTCCACCTCACAGAAATGTGTGGAAGTAGAACAATAGAAGAGGAGAGGAGTCCATTTCTAAAACGCTGTAAAAAAGGATCAGATCTCTAATCATGCCTCTGCTTTCAGATTCAATCGTTAGAGGTATATTTATGGCATTTCATAAAAGTTTCTTTAGTTTTCTTATTTTCCTTCATAAGTTTAAATCCAGTAAGTGTTTGATGACATTGAGCTGCTCGATTTCCAGCTTTGTCCTGATTGTGTTAAGTTCATGAGAATTGCATTTAAGTGCTTTCATTTTTCCATTTCCTTGCTTGTTTTTATAAGACGATAGTAGCAAAATGCAATAAGGTTTTTCAAATAATTGCAGAGCTATTGCTGTGCAGATAAAAATGACAGTGCCACCAAACCACACTCTTGCACTACCCTGCGCTGGCTTGGAGTGTTCATTTTCCAGCTGATTTGAAAAGATCTGAAGTTGGCGTACAGAAAGCTGTCTGAGCAATGTCAGCGTAAAACGTGTGAATGAATGATGTGTACAGAAAATTTCATTTTGTGAAAGTCGAGAAGCACTGGTAATTATGGCAAGATGAGCTCTGAAGGTGAGATCTGAGGCATTAGGTCATGATATGGTGTGCATTTATGTTCTCAATTAAATTAGGAATACTTCCAGAAAAAAGCATGTTAAAAAATTCTTTTTATTGTGAGTGCAAAAAACACATTCATTTCTCATTTGCTGGAATAAAATTAGTAGTTCCTTTCAAACAAGGATGCCAGGCTTAAGGATTCTTTACAATTTTAGATCCATAGATGCCTTATAACTGGTTAAGAAATGTTGTGTGCATTAGGTATAGATATAGATATGTGGATACCTATAGATAGGTACAGAGATACAAATACCTAGATATCTGCTAGTATGTAGAGATAGATATATATATGTTTACCTATATAAATATCTAGGCATCTACAGATATATAGAGATATGTTGGGGCAATCAAAACATGCAGTGAAAGTTTAAATCAAATATTTATTGTAGTGAAAGACATATTGCCAATAATTCCTCTCAAAATACTTAACGTGTTTCCCTTTGCTTCAAATACGCTTAGTCCATAGTTCCTGGCAATGTGTATTTTACTGTATAAGGTTTTTTTCTCAGACATTCACCATGGTTTTTTATTCTGTCTCTCTCTGGCTCTCTCTCTCTCTCCCCCTCATTCTCTCCCTCCCTCCCTCCTCATTTATTACCTGTATTTGTTGTTGGAACTCCTTTCAATGAAATTTCTTCTGTGTGCTGCTACCTAGGTTCCCTGGGTGACCATGACCCTTCCTACTCCTGTTCTTCCTATGCCCAGTCTGTCTCAGAGCAGTGCTGGACACTGTGTGGCAGCTACACTCACACACCTGCAACTGGAAAGCCTTGTCCTGGGGGAGGAAAGGGGAGGGGATGACTCAATGAGCGTCTCTTGGGACAGCAGGGCGCTGTCAGCTGCTCCCAGGCCCTGGGCCGGCCCCCTGTGGCTGTGAACACCCTCCGTCATCCTACCCTACCAGCGTTTTCTTTCTTGTGTCTGTCATGCCCAGAGAAAAGACTGAGATACTCTGCTTAGGAAGCCAGATCATTTTATTCTCCTTCTTCTCTTTATAGCCTGTTTGCCCTTTCATTGAATTAGTTCTTGAAATTTCTTTCTAGTTGCAATAGATAGCTGTTGACTGAATAAGACACCTTGAGTTAAGTTTTTTTTTTTTTTTCCTAGTGATTTCTTTCATTCTGCTGTGGAGAAGAACTACAGTGTCAATGAGTAGGAAGGCAAGTTTGCTTTGATCCTATAAAAAAAAGAAATTTATCTTCCCTAGAACTGGCAAGGAATAAAGCAGGCTGCTGCTTCAGGCTGTGAGCAGGCCACTGCAAGCAGGAAAATCCTGCAGCCAGATTCTGAGTAAGGACCTGTGGAGAGAGATGCACATGCATGGGAAGGTGGATGTGTGGCGTTGGGCTTGTGTTCTGCAAAGCAGTCATCTGTGTTGAGCCTGGACACAGATTACAAACTGCTTTAGACTGGAGAGGGAAAGACTCGCCTTTCACTCCCCAGGAATTTTAAACAGGAGGTTGGGATTATATTGGCTTCTCTTGTGAAGAAAGATGCTAATTTAAACAGCTTTTCATTTAAGAACTGGGTGTTGGAAGATGACTTTACAAGCCATGAAAATCTAGCTTGCTCTAATCAGAAATAAGAGAGAAGGAGTTTGTCATGGATGTTCACAATGTCTGGAGTAGAGATTTTGTTTCTTCAGTCAGTAGGTTAGAGTGCTCTGTTAATCTTCTTGTATTTCATATACCTTTAAGGAATCTCTTGCTAGATTGATCTCTAGTAATGGCCTTCACGCACTATACTTCTTTAATATTGCTCAGCACATTGTACCGGCACCCTGTAATAGCCACTGGGGATTGGATCCAGAGGAAACTCTCTTTTTGATGGATATCAAAATCCACAGATGTTCAATCTCTTATATATGATGGTACCGTAATTGCATGTAACCTATGCAATCCTCTCATATACATTAAACCAGTTCTGGGTTACTTATACTACTTAGTACAATGTAAGTGCTACATCACTAATTGTTATATTATGCTTTAGGGGATGATGGCAAGAAAAAGCCTGTGCATATTCAGTAGAGGTGTACTTTTTTTCCTCCTAAATATTTTTGATACAAGGTTGATTGAATCTGCTCATTCACAGCCCACAGACATGGAGAGCTGACTGCACCGTACTGTACAGTGGTACCTTGGTTCAGGAATTCAATTTGTTCTACAGTTTTGGAAAAGATGGCTACCTATGTCTTTGTGTGGGAAAGATAGGCCTTGGTTGTGTTTGTCACCAGATGCAGAGTTTGCAAACAGAAATAAAATTTTGCCAAATGCTTCTGTTTGTGAACAAAATTATTTGCAAACAAAGCATCCATAAATCAAAGTACTGCTGTAATTTGTTCATTTTTCTATATTCTTTGCCTCTGCTTCTTAATGCAACACTTGGTACATAGTGGGCCCTCAACTAATATTTATTATAGAAATGGTGCAACAGTGGAGCAGTACTCAGCCACAAGGAAGGGTAACTGTGATTCGTAGGAAAATGGATAGATCTTGAGAACGTAATGCTGAGTTAAATGAGTCAGACACAGAAGGCTAAGTATTGCATGGTTTCTCTCTACACATGATGAAGATTAGAGGATTTTACTAAGAATCATTACGATATGATTTGTACATGTACCAGTTCCCCAAGATGGATGTGACAGTCATGCACTGCAAATGTATACCACTAAAAATTGTGTGAATGAAGCAATTCTGGAAGAACAGGAGAGGTTCTAGATGGTAAATAGTGCACATACCACCATCTTCTTAAAGGAGATGTTTGGGCGGAATTCGCCACCTGAATTTATCTCCGTTCTTCAAAGAATGGAATTTCTTGCTTTTTTTTGGTAGACTTTGAGTTAGGAAAGAAAATTGGATTGGAATCAATTTTTGGAATGGACTAACCTGCATAGCGTAACCCAGTGACTGCCTGGGTTTGCTGGGTCTTAACAGCTAGATAAAGTCTAGCTGAAGAAGAGGCTAAGAGAACTGCAAGCTGCCTGGGTCAACTCCCATCCCGTCATGGTATTTTTCAGCCTTCAAACCAGTAGACGTATGATGCCTTGTTGCTCTGATTATGATCGCTGTTGTTCCTCTTGGTTGAAATGTTCACTCAGGATTCAACCCGAGTCATTTTGCAGAGCAAATATTAGAATCTGCAACGTGATGTTTTGCAATAGCCACTTATCTCAGGACAAAAAAAATCATTTACTGGGCAGTCACCAAAGCCTAGCTTTCTAGGAAATGTTGCAGCTGTGTCTCAGACTTTCTGAGAAGGACCTTGCCTATTTCCTTAAAAATTACCTTCCAGGATTTAAATTTTATTAAAAAATAATGACAGGGCAGCAGAGAAAAGAGCAAGCTTAGGATGATTTAGCTATGTCTTATTCATTGAATTTCGATGATAAAACATGATTTTACTGTAAGACATTATGTGTATTTTTAAATTTAAAAGTGAGTGTAGGATCCACTCTAAAAACCAAATGGAGCACTATTTATTTATTTATCTTAAAGAGGAAAAAAATTTCAAAACAAGACAATAGGAAGATAACAATGGTTAACACATTGCGTATTGTTATCTTTAAATTAGTTACTCCGAGTACAAGATACAGGCATTTAATTGTCCAAACAACATTAGCACAAACCTTTCTTTTCAATGAACTAAGAGAAATTAGCAGTATAACTATCTTAGCTATCATAATATATATATATATATATATATATATATCTTTTATTATATATATTCCTTTTCCCTTTCTTCTTTTCTCCATTCTTCCATCCCAGATTCTTTTTCCTTTTGAAGTTTCTTGCCATTTTACAATATCTATTGTACATTTTGGATATTATTTACTCTTTTAGCTTCTCACAGTAGGGAGACAATATGGTTTTTACACATGTGCATCTGGTTTATTTCACTTATGAGTATGGTCTCAAGCTGCATCTGGCTGGGGATATATCTCAGTGGCACAGCACCTGCCTGGCAAGCACGAGATCATGAGTTTGAGTCCCCATACCAAAACAAAACAAGCTGCAACCATTTGCCTATAAAAGTCTCCAGTTTATCCTTCTTTATGGCCAAGTAGTACTCCATTATATGAAAAGACCACATCTTTTTATCCCTTCCTAGGTTGATGGCCATTTGGGTTGTTTCCAAGGCTTAGTTATTACAAATTGTGCTGCTATCAACACTGGTGCACATGTGTTACTGTAGAATGACATTTTTAATTCTTCTGGGAAGATACCCAGAAGGGGAATAGCTGGGTCAAATGGGACCTCTAATCCTAGTTTTCTGAGGAATCTCCACACTGATCTCTGTAGTGGTTGTATCACTCTACACTCCCACTCCCAGTGGAGAAGGGTTTCTTTTTCCCCACAGCCCCTCCAGCATTTATTATTGGTTGATTTCTTGATGATAGCCATTCTTTCTGGGGTGAGATGGAATCTCAGTGCTGTTTTATTTGTATCTCTCAAATGACCAGTGACATTGAACATTTTTTCATATTTTTATTTGCTGTTTTCATTTCTTCATCTGAGAAGTGTGTATTCATCTCAGATGCCCATTTTTGGCTTGAGTCTTTAAGTAGTTTTGAGTTCTTTATATGTTCTCAATAGTAATCCTTTATCTGAGGAACAGCTGTCAAACATTTTCCCCACCTTGTGGGTTGTCTCTTGACTCTGTTGGTGCCTTCTCTTGCTGTATAAAAGTTTTTTAATAAGATGAGGTCCCAGCTGTTGATTCTCTGTGATAGTTCCTGTGCAGTTGGGGTTTTATTCATGAAGTCTTTGCCTGTACCAGTGTCTTCAAGAGTTTTACCTACTTTATCTTCCAGCAGATTTACTGTTTCTGTTTTAATATTTAGATCTCTGATCCATTTCTAATTTAGTTTAGTGCATGGTGAAAGATATAGGTCCAATTTTAGTCTTTGGCATGTGCAAATCCAGTTTTTCCAGCACCATTTATTAAAGAGGCTTTCTTCCAGTCAATGTATTTGGCATGTTTGTCAAAGATAAGGTGGCTGGGTATGTCTGGAGTTGATTCTGCATCTTCTAATCTGTTCCACTGATCTTTGGGTCTGTTTTTTTCCAGTACCATGCTGTTTTTATCACAGTAGCTTTAAAGTATGCTTTCAAGTCAGGAACTGTGATGCCCCCTGCCTTGCCTTTGTTGCCCCCAGAATTGCTTTTGCTATTCTAGGTCTCTTCTGGTTCCAAATGAATTTTAGGATTGTTTTCTCTAATTCTGTGAGATATGCTATTGGAATTTTGATTGGAATTGCATTAAATCTGTATGACAGTTTTGGAAGTATTGGAGATTTAATCACAGTATTTCAGACTATCTGTCTGGACACTGTCTATTTACCTGTCTCTTGCTATGCTTATACATAGCAATGTTCAAGGACGAACATTATCCACAAATTGCTTCCTAAAGTATGGAAGTTTTTAACCACAGAAAGGAATTTCTGGTATAAAAAGAAGCCACCTAGAATCATTTTAAAAGATATTGTTTAACTTCTTTCTGCCTGGGATTTCATCCTGAATACTGTGTACACTACCTCCACCTGTCTGTCTTCGCAAGGAATTTAGGAGCCCACCTTAGGCTAGCTGTTCCTGTAGGGAAGCACTTGCCTTATTTTCCTATGTGTAAGCCAGGTCATCATCTACCTAGGGCACTAAACACGCAGGGTGTTACCCAGGAGCTCACATGTGGTCCTGCATATCTGAAGCATAAAAATGCTTAAACGATTCAACAGGGAAGGAGCAAACTTGCTTCTTGGCATCTCTCCCAGCTGCTGGTTTGTGCATAGATTCATAGATGGCTTTTCAGGGAGCCGTCACTCCTGCCCATGTGTGAGCTGTTGCTGACAGTGAGATGCTCCATGCTCTGACTCCAAAAGCATTACAGCCCCAGTGCTGCATTCCTATCAGATGTCTCCTCTTATCTTTAATATTTAGACAGACACGATCGTGGCCTAGAGAAACTTCTCCAGGGAACGAATCTCTTCCGTTCCCCTTGTCGCTCCTCTTCCCCCATCAGTATTTATTTTTCTGGTTAAGTAGATTCAGTGACATACGAACAAAAAGAGGGTGACACTGCTTGGAATATGGGAATGATCAGGGACACGGGCCATAGAATTCTTCAGTGATGGAACTTTTTCAATTTTTATAGCATTTATTATGTTATATTGTGATGAGTTATTTGCTCTTTCTCTGAATAACCAGATTAAGAAGTTCAGGAGGGCACCAGGAACACCTTCTTCATCATGTGTCGCCAGGGCCAAGCTCCATCTAACACTCAGGTCTGAGTAACACTCAGCCATAGTGGTTGAATCATTTGCTGTGATTTGAATAAATGTCTCCCAAAGGCCCATATATTGAAGGCTTGCTGTCCAGCCTGTGGTATTGTTGGAAGGTGGTGGAACCTTTACGAGGTGGAGCCTAGTGGGATGAACTGCAGCCACTGGGGTGTGCCCTTAAAGGGGATATGAGAAACATTACCCCTTCTTGTCTCCTAGCTTTCTTGTGCCGTAAGTGAGGTGAGTGCTTCTTCTACCATATGTTCTGACCACGATGTCTGCCTCATCATAGCCCAAAGGCAGTAAGGCCAACCATCCATGGACGGAAACCATCAGAACTGTGAGCCAAATAATCAACCTTTCTGCCTTGTACATTCATTATCTTGGGTATTTTGTCACAGAGAAAGAAAGCCAACTAACACATGTTCAGTAACTCTAAAGTACAATGATTTCACTATAATTTAGAGGAGAAAATCATCGCTAGAAGAGATAATCATGGGTTGATTGGTAACCCCTCCAAGATATAGGCACATCCTAACCCCCAGGACCTGTGACTGTGATCTTTTTTTGGAAAAAGGATTTGGCAGATGTAGTCAAGTTAAAGATCTCAAAATGAAGTCATCCTGGATTATCCAACAGGGTTCCCTAAATCCAAGGGCAAATATCCCTGAAGAGACAGAAGAGGGGACACAGACAGGAGAGCAGAAGTCTAGGTAAGGACAGCGGCAGAGATGAGAGCATGCAGCCACCGGCTAGAGAGTGCCCATAGCCTCTAGGGACTGTGAGAGAAAAGGAAGAATCCTCCCCTAGAGTCTCCAGATGGATTTTGTCACCACTGACACTTGGATGTCAGACTTCAAGACCCCAAAAGTATGAAAGAACAAATTTCTATTCTTGTATATACCAACTTTATTGTGATTCATTACAGCAGCCACCGGAAACTAAAGACAGTGGGGCCTGCCTGCAAGGAAAGCGATTAACATTAGCTCACAAAGCTTAGCTCATGGCATTGGAAAGAATAGACCATGGAAAGGTGAGTTGAAGGATTTTCATTGACAGAGCCCAGAGAACATGGTGTGAATTGTCAAGAGGGGCAGGCAGGGAGGGATTTTAATCTGCAGGGGCTGTGAGGAGCTGAAAGAAATCTCACGCTAGGCTAATGAAGCTAATGAGTTGGAGTGACAGGAGCTCCTAATTCACCACGTTCGCATCATTTAGACTGGGAGCTTGCCAGGCAGTATGTGCTTGTGCTGACCACTGAAATCCTCCGAGGCTTTGCACCCAGGGAGACGGAAGTATCTCAGGGCAAGTGGAATGTGGGTATGGGTGGAGTGGCATTTCTCTAAGCCAGGCCTTTGAGGACCATCTTTTGCCAAAATGAGGGGTTGACAGGAAAGGACTTAAGCAGGGTGGTGTCTCCTCCCACAAAAGCAATGATGGTAAATCTCTGTGGCCCGTCTGTTCCTGGAGAGTCCTGTACCTCCTCAGCCTTCGGTCTTCCCATCCTGCTCTGAAGGGACTCAGTCCTCCTGCGCATGGATGGGGCAGGCCTGTGGCACCTAGAAGAGCCACACCTCCTCCTTCAGAGACCTGAGCGGCCCAGGGCAGAGAAAAGGCAGAGATGCCCTTGGCACCAGGGCCAAGTCCTAGAGAACAGACTGCTTTCTGTTGCAAAAAGAGGAATGCAAGGCTTTGGGCTCTCGGGCTGTGTGGGGGTGGGGATGGGATGCGCACCACGTTGATTGTGCTATTGTTGCTCCTGCTCCCCTCCCAGTAGCTAAGTTTCATTGCAGGAGGAACTTAATTCCCTTGCCTTTACCGAAAGGAGGTTGCCGAGGCCACCTTCCAGGTCTTTGTAACCCTAAGATTCTGTGATTGCTGCCTGGCTATTGAATAGAATAGATTCAGCCTGTGAAATAGTCTTCTTACTAAGACATCCAAACCAATATGAAATGTTTTCCAAACCAATATGAAATATTTTCCGATATACTCTTTCCCACCAAAAATAAAAGAAAGTGAAACATGGGTATGGCATGATACATATATGAAGAGTGTATTCCTAAGAAAGCTGGACATGGTGGTATATACCTGTAATTCCAGTGCTTGGGAGGCTGAGGCAGATCACTGTAACTTTGAGACCAGTCTGGGCTACACAGTGAGTTCACGGCCAGCCCAAACTGCATAGCGAGACCCTGTTTCAAAGGAAAATTCCATGTTGTAGTGTGGTACAGTATGAACATTCAGTGAGGAAATATTGAATGAATGAGTGAGTGAAGCCTGATATCCCCTTTTTACTAAAAATAATCTAATGAGGTAACATAAATGGAAAGTATGTCCCTAAGAAAAGTACTACACCATTACAGCGTGACACAGCATAGGCATTCAATGAGGGGATAGGAAGGAGGTGAGTGGGTGAGGAATGTAAGAGGGTTTTATGCACGTTTGCTCTGCAATACCTTACGTCTCACTGCAGCCAGTTCTCTGTCTGGTGTTGAACTTTATCTTGTTTCGCTGTACCCATCCTCTTCAAGTGAGAAGTTACATGTCAGTGAGGCCCACATTTATTCTTCCTCGTTTTGTGCCTCAAATCCGCCACGACAGGCTTTGCCAGCTGGTAGTTCCTCAGTGCTGGCGACTCTCTGGGAATGGATTTCCTCTTCTGTGGGAGCAGCACAGAAACCAAGAACAAAGGGCAGTTTGAGCCTTTGTAGGGTCACTGGGATCTGTTCTCCATGTTTTCCGCCTTCTTTCCTTGCATCTCACTGTCTATACCTTGTTCTCTTTTTAATTCTACTGGAAGAGATGAAAATGACAAACAGTGTCCAAACTCACTTCTGGTGTAACAGATCCTTATTCCCCTTGTAAAGACCGGCATACATTATGACATTCTGGACCAATCTTTTCCTAAAAGATAGAGTCAACAAGGAAGAAAGGGACAGTTCAAAATGACGGCGGGAGGCCGGGCTGGGTAGCAGCATGGCCCTCACTCACCTGGCCTGAGCTGTGACATGCTGGTAAAAGCCAGCTCAGAGCTAGGCCTGCGTGGCTCTGAAGGCACCAGTATCGTTCGTTTGTAAAGTTCTCAGCAGTCACATCAGTAGTCCATTTGACAGACACTGTTAGGATCCCTAACGTTGGGTGGTTGGTCAATATCCCCGCAAAAGCATTGATGGTCAGCGTGATTGGTTTTGTAGGCTGCTTCTCCCCATCTTCCTGCTGCACCCCTTCTGCCGTTCCATTATCGCTGAGATCCGCTGGGGGCACATTTGCTGCTGGCGATGCTCCAATTTATGTGTACGACTGCCACAGAACACACACATGCCCACACTCACTTTAATTGTGGCCTGGAAGTACAAAAATAGACAGCAAAATAGTGCTGTTGGCTGAGTGAGATGAAGCTTGCACTAGTCCAGATTCTGCATGTTTGCATAATGAGCTGGAAATAACCACAGTCTACAGACTACAGAGACAGGAGGAAACATACTTCTCCTTTGGGCTGGTGGGTTGGTGTCAAGGAAATCTATGTAGAGCATGAGAAAGCTTGCAAATTCGTTCATTCATTCTCATTCACTCATTCATTGACTCATTCTGTGTTTGTCAGCTGTCCATCACTATAGCAAATTCCTGAGAGAATCAATTTATAAGGAGAGAAAGTCCCTTTTGGCTCACAGTTTTGGGAAATTTAAAAAATTAATTTATATATATATATGTGTGTGTGTGTGTGTATGTATGTATAATGGTGACATTTATCATAGGAAATGTGTTCCTGTATGTGATATATCTCGATCCTTCTGTTTTCCCCATGGCCCCCAGCTCATCCTGATGGAAACACAAGGCAGACCAACAGTGTTCACGTCATGGCTGGGAAACCAGACAGAAGAGGAACGGGCAAGGGCCCCACAATCCCTTCCCTGTGCACATTCCCAGTAACCTGGAAGACCTTGCACTAGGCCCCACCTCAAGGATTCACCGCCTTCACACAGTGCAACCTTGAGGACAAAGCCTTTACCACACAAGCCTCTGGGGGGCATTCATTCATTCCTCTCAAAAGTCTCAGCTACTGTAGGTGTCTGGAGATGTTGCATAAAAATTTCTGCCTTCCTTTCCTCCACCCTTCTCCTGTCACACACAATCTGAAGGAAGCAGCAGCTGTACCTACAAGTAATTTTAACAATATGAGAAATGCTGTGGCTGAGGAACAAACCCATAGAAGCAACAGCATATGGCTGCCTGCAGATGGTCCAAAGCCTCCCGTACGGGGGTAATGTGCAACCGGTCTTCAGGGTAAAGAAGCATTTGCTGATCTGGGCATCCGTTGACCTGGCTTTCTGTCATTTGTCTCTTTTCTTGGTTGTCGCATCAGCTTGTGAAGAGCAGGAGCCGTGTCTGGCTTCTTTGCGCAGTGAGATCCTGACCCAGTGCCTGGTGCCTGGGAGCTGCTTTTTATATTGTAGCAGAATAAATGAACAAATCTGTAAGTGACAGGTTCTGAGAGTCTTTATGTGACACACAGTGGTCAGTCATGACCAAGATCTCATCCAGTTTTAGATGACAGCAGGCAGGGGAATGCTGGCAGGTATACAGGACCCTCAGAGACTAGGGGGCCTCGGTCTTGTCTGAGCAGGGCCTGGAGGAGGGTGACTTCAGTCTCTCATAGGTACCGGGTCACCCATTTGTTGCCTATCCACCCGGGTGTACCAGAGGATATCCCCTCTGTCCTTCTGGCATGGAGATAACCAGAGCTCAATGTCCCCGAGCTCCCCTGGGAAATCTCACGGA
The DNA here is from genome assembly GCA_004027595.1 of Dinomys branickii. NCBI lineage: Eukaryota > Metazoa > Chordata > Mammalia > Rodentia > Dinomyidae > Dinomys > Dinomys branickii. The sequence goes on from PVLD010004450.1 coordinate 105,948, forward strand.
AGAGGTGGTCCCTGGAAGCCGCTGGGGGCCCTGCCTCTCTCTCAATGGTTCCTAGACAGTGTGTGGGTGACTGACAGCTGTCCGTACTGATTGGGATGTGGTTCAGAGTAGTGAAGACAATAGTGAGAAATGACTGTCTCTAAACTTTTCCTTCGGAGTTTTTTCTCTTTAAATCTGTGGAGTATGTACTACTAAACACAGATGGCTCAAGAGGGGCAGAGGCAGCCTCCTATCTGAGCTTATTTACCAGGAATTCTCCAGAAGGACTGATGGTAACACCGGCAGGATCAGTGTGAGGCTTCCGGTGAACACATGGCAGGCAGATCTTTCTAGGACCGTTTCCTGTAGTACTGGGGATCAAGTCCAGAGCCTTTGCCCTGAGCTACATTCCCAGCCTCCAGCCCCGCTCTTTAGTTTGAGATAAGATTATCTCCAACTCTCTAAATTCCTCAGGCTGGGCTTGAACTGGAGACCCTTCTGCCTCTACCACCCAGAGTGCTGATATTAGAAGCATGCACCACCACGCCAGGCTTCTCCAAGACTTGAGGTAGGTGGCTTGGGAGTTGATGTGTTGAAAGCCAAGGACTCCGACTAGGAGTCAGAGACTGTTCTTTCTAGTTCAAGTCCAATTCACTGACAAGTGAATGAATTTGAAGTTTTATTTATTTTTATTTTTTTATTATTTTTTTATTTTAAAGGCAAAAGAATGGAGACATATGAACCAGAAAAGCCATAAACAATACAGAAAATACAAAGTTATACAGAATATAGTAGGGAATTAGAACTGGATGTTGTATTACATAGTTATCTTCACATTAGTTAACACAAAAATGTTAAATACCAAATTATAAAGAAGATAGTAGGGAATTTGCACTGGATGCTGTATAATATAAAGTTATCATCACTTCTGTTAATACAAAAACAATTGAGGAAATACAGAATTATAGAGAACATAGAAGGGAATTAGCTCTGGATGCTGTCCTACCTAATGTTACCTTCACCTTTATTACTCAGTTACACAGAAGATGGTCCATTTGATGATTCAATTTTTCTCCTCCCTCATCTCCGTTGCCCTACCACTCAATCAGTCATCTTCCCTGTGATAATAACTGTACTCCTGGGTTTATCTATATCCTTGGACTCTCACCTTGGGAAGAGATAGAGCTGCCTCAGACTATACTATAACATACATGGGTGTATACAAACTGCCATGGTTGGAGGTGGGAAAGTACATATGCTCACAGCGGACTGCCCGGCTCCACCCTGTCGTTGTGCTATGGGTGGGGGCAGGTCCAGTCCACGAGGTGCCCTGAGTGGGGCCCTCAGCAGAGCAGCCACGGGGCCCACTGCAGATCAGAATTTGAAGTTGTGTAACTTCTCTCATCTATAGTTTCTTTATGTGTTGTCAAAACCTGGCACTCACAATCATTCTATATTTTTATTTATCAGATATTCAACACATGCAGAGAAACATACATGCAGCTATTTACCAAATAAGAACAAGATGCCTTGTTTTTCAAAAACTCCAACCCTGGGAATATTTTTGCAGATGGCATGTTATTTGCAATCTCAAATTTGGCACTGTTTCTGAGAGTGTGCTCCTGCTAGAGGGACAAAGGCATGAGGTGGTGGCATGCTATATCTAAGGGGGACATTTTTATTGAGCAGCCATATGACTAGACCCAGGGCTTAGCTTTCTTGTAAGCAGCAGGGGCCTAAATGTCTGATTTCAGAGATGCACAGATAACTTTGTAGTTGTTAGCTGATATTCACTATACAATTTGGGTTTTGAATTAAATGTGCAAATGTGAATGTATAACATTGTAGTTAAATAAATGCTGATTTATTTAATTCACACTAAGGTGTAAAGGACTGATACTGTGCCCTCAAACAAAGCAAAATAGGGAAAACGATGGAATATAAAAGTAGCAGGGCATGGGAAGAGAGAAAAGGACAGGCCAAGGAAAGAATGGAGTTTCCAAGGACAAATTTCTCTTTTACTTCCTCCTTTTTCTCTAGGGTCAAATAGAAACCAGTGGTATAAGGTCCAGTTACAGAGACTGTCATAGACTTCATGCTTTAAGACCTGGGCTAGTTTTCAAGACCAGAACATTATGTCCATGAAAATCAGGTAAAGCTGCCAAAACAAACCCCAGGATCTGAAGGGATTTGATGAGACTAAAATGAGTTTTTCTCACATCGTGCATTTGTGCATGTGTATGTGTGTGTGTGTGCGCCAGTGTGTAAATACAAAACGCACCTTCGCTATAGAGCAGATGGACACCACCACAGATTGTAAATGGGAGGAGAACTCCAGCACTACCATCTTTAGTCCCAGTATATTTTTCTAAGCATAGAGGGTGGTTTCAGGGTAATGTCCACAGCAGTAAACTGAGGTGGCTGCAAAGCTACCGATGCAAAAACAAGAGCAAGCTCACCATGCTGTGACGGCAGAGCTGGGGACTGATTTGGGGGCGCCAAATGAAACCACCTCACATGTGTGTGTGCACGGATTAGGGAGTGTCCACTCACCATTTCTCGTTTCCATCTCATATTCTTGGGATGTAGGTTATTGAAGAGTCTGTTTGGGACATTCAGATCAGACTTGCAGTTTGAATTAGTTGGGTTAGTTGGAGACTGTGTGTGCACACATACGTGTATGTGAATGTGTACATGTGCATGTCAGTGTGTACATGTGTGTACATATGCATGCGAGTGTGTACATGTGCATGTGTGTGTACGTGTGTGTGTGGGTGTGTATGTGTGTGTACATGGGCATGTGTGTACATGTGCAGTGTGAGTGTGTGCATGTGCATGTGTATGTATGTGTGTGTATGTGCATGCAAGTGTGTACATATGCATGTGTATATACATGTATGTACTTGTGCATGCGAGGATGTACATGTGTAGTGTGTACATATGCATGTGTGTGTACACGTACATGTGAGTGTGTACATGTGCATGTGAGTGTGTACATGTACATGCATGTGTGGACTTGTATCTATCTGCACATAGGTCAAATAGCCGAATTGGGAACATAGTGGTGGGTTGAGCAAAGGTCTTTCTCTGCTTGCATGCTCTTTCCATCTTCATGATTTACAAAGAAAGCCTCTCTTCTCACATAAGTCAGCTTGTGGGTGAAAGATCAGAAGACTGGAGAGTGTTTTTCCACAGTGCCTGCTCAGCCCCCAAAAAACCCACTTTAAGTGAACCCAAGGCCCAGCTAAGGCCTCGATCCCCTTGCGGTTCTCAGAGCGGCTGGGCAATAATAAATATCATTTGCTGACATGGAGTCCTGGGGCTGCGCTTACCACAGTAGTCTTGGTCTCTGGGCCCTGGGACTGCTCACAAAGCAGGCATTTATGAACTGGTTGGCTTTGCATTAATTAATTCCCCAGCCATTCACCAACAGTAACAATCCCTTCAATTAAGAGTCCAGGCCCTGGGAAGCCCTGGTGTTTATTGGAAGTGGCATCTGTGTAGCAAAGTGTGACTGTGTTAACATGGAAAAGCACAAAGGACCCAAAGTCTCTCTGCTACCCGTGCCGTCCTTCCCATGTTGCTTTGGAGGAAGGGGACTTGGCTCTTTTAGGGCTGTTCAATGTGTGCTTCTGCTCTTCAGCATTTTTCTTGTTGACGGGAGCTTTCTCCTCTGCTTCTCCTCCAGGCCTGGATGGGTTCTGATGTGTTAAGCTTTGTCCCTAGTCCACAGAGTACTGAAAGGACATCACACCACCCTGATGGGCCACAGAGCTGGCCAGCCAGGGCTGGAGCACACAGGGATGTGGGACCCGCCAGGGAGGCCTGAGAACCAGGGGTGTCCTCCCGTCATAAGGATGAGAACTTGGGGGCCACAGGAGACTTGCGGGTTCCCAGGTCTTAGTGCTGTGAAAGCTGAAAGGGGGAGGAAAGTGTAGGAAGTAGGGCCAAAGAGCACTTCTGGAAGGCCGGGAGAACGTCTATTCTCTAATGTGCAGTTCTGTGCGCACCTCGCAGCTCTGAGTGAGGGCGCACCATGGCTGACCAACAGGCTGGTCAGACACTCGCCCCTGCACTGTCCAGCTTGTCTAACCGTCCGATTTCTCAGCCCCTTTCGCTTCCAGCGTTCTCTGAGCCTCACAGTTATCTGTCACTGCACCAAGGATACTCATAGTCGCCAGCCTTCCTGTCACTTCCCCAGGGCTGCACAAGGCCAGGTTGGTGTCCACCAAGCCCATCCATCTTAGGTCTCACAATTTATTTGCACATTTTGTCAAATGTTCCGGCATCGGTATGGTCATCTATTACTTTTGCAGTCTTTTTGTTTGTGTTCTGTCTTCACTTACACTTCCGGGGAAGTTAACAGTGGAAATGCTTCACCCTTTCCTACATAGTCACTAGCTAGGTGATTCCAAAGCGAGTAAGAGTGAGATTCCTCCTTAGCAGACCATTCCTCCATGGTCTCCATCTTCTCCTTAGCAGTAGAGAAGAGGATTAAACACAAACACATTCACAAATAACTGTGAGGCAGACCCGTGCTGAAAGAGATGTAGATAAGGGGGTAGGATTCCAAGGCAAGCAGAGGACAGCTGCCTCATCAGTCAGCAGAGGCCTCCAGAGATGCCATGTTTCCCTGAAAATAAGACCTAATCAGAAAATAAGCCCTAGCGGGTCATCACCAAGGTGATGGCCAGTGTCATGCCGATTTCACCTTATATTCTCTTGCCCAGTGGCTACTCTGTAGTGGCTGTAAGGCCACGATAGGCTGATGGGGGCATTTTTGATCTCTAGTTTTCAAGACTGTTAGGTCTTATTTTTGGGAAAAGTGCCATTTGCAATGATTTCACAAAGAACACCTGGATTTTGATATACAAAGGGAGACACTCCTGTTAGAGAGGACAGGAGTCGTGGGAGGAGTGTATTTTTGGAAGAGCGAAGACCATGTTTTGGAACAGTGCTTAGCTCTGGACTGGAGAAGTGGCAGGCTCACGTGCGGGAAGCTTTGTCACTCCATGCGGCGGTATGCAGGGGGCAGGTGGGCCTCAGGAAAGTCATAGCAGTTCCTGCAGGAGTGCACTGTTGTTTGTACATTGTGAGCCAGACTTACTTCACTTATGAGCACGGTCTCCAGCTGCACCCATTTATCTACAAACGCTGCAAGTGTGTCTTTCTTTATAGCTGAGTAGTACTCCAGTGTATAAAAAGAACACATCTTTTTTATCCATTCCTCAGTTGATGGGCCTTTGAGCTATGACAAACTGTGCCCCTATAAGCCCTAGCGTAAGAAACTGAGAGAGTACATAAACCCCAACAGGTACAATGGACATTGTGGAAGGGAAAGAAACTGCTCAAACTGGGATGGGGGAAAGGAGAAAAGAAAGAATGAAGGGAAAAGACAGAAAATGAATATATATATATATATATATATACACATATATATACATATACATATACATATATATACACACACACAAGATAGCTAAGGGAATTGTACTACTAATTTCTGTTGATTTATTGAAAAGAACAGTGAATGCTTAATTGTTTGATCACTTTTGCATGCCTACGTCTGGTCATCTGAGCAAGCACTTTGAAGATACTATGCAGTACAATAACCATTGTTAATTTCCTATCATCTTGTTTTGAAATCCTGTATTTTTTGTTTTTTCTTATTTTTTATTCTCTTTAAACTAAAGGAATAAAATAGAACGAAGAGTGGGTTGTGAAGAGAATGAGGCTGGCCCCGGGCTCTCGTGCTTTCCGACTTACACGCACTTCCATTGTTGTGATGTGATGTTACCCACCAGGTCGGGCTCCAGCCATTAGGCTCTCACCTCAGGCCAGGGATACAGCTCATTAGCACAGTGCCTGCCTGGCCAGCACAAAGTCATGAGTTCAATTCCTAGTACCCCCAACAAAACCAACCAAACAAACAGAAAACCCTCACCTCACCAGAGACCAAACCAATAGGGCTGCCAGATCTTGGACTCCCAGCCTCCAAAACTATGTTTCTTCTTGTTAGTGTCTTAATAAATTCCCCAATCCCGTGTTTTGTTTTGTTTTAAACAAAAACACCAAACAGACTCAAACAGACTCAGAGAGTGATCTCTTCTTACTGCAACCCCACCTCGGCTTGGAAGGGGGTAGGCAGTGGGCAGCAGTGTCCAACAGTTCCGTGATGAGAGCTGTACAAATGTGATTCAAAAATACAATGAATAGCCAGGTGTGGTGGTGCCCACCTGTAACCTTAGCACTCAGGAGGCTGAGGCAGGAAGATTGCTGCCTGGGCTACATAGTGAGTTCAAGTCCAGCTTGAGCTACATAGTGAGACCTTGTTTCAAAAGGCAAACAAGCAAAAAAAAGAAAAATTACAATGAATGCTTAAATAAAATTTCAATACAGTAAAAGAAACGTTGCCATTAATCCCCTTCCAGATACTCCTGCTCACTCTGAACCCACGTATGCCTCTGCTTTTGCTGTTCTCTGCAGCAGTTCTGCAAGTCCTCTTGTGGGAGCCTTTAGTTGGCTGTTGTGGCTGCCTTGTTGTCCTGACTTGAGTCCAAACCTTACCTTTCACAGTCATGTTGACCTTGGGGAAGAAACAGCTACAGTGTGGTGCCAGATGTGGTGAAGGAGGGTGAGAACACCAGTAGTGTTTTCATGAGCTTGCCTGCCCGGGGGACAGCACTTGGTAGCAGCATTCATGTATTTTGATCCCACCCTGAAAGACACTCATGAAAGAGAATTTGCAGAACTGCTTCAGAAAGTGGCAGGATGATGGGATAAATGTGTTCCAAGTGAAGGGGAAAATTTTAGGAGGGATTAATCACAATGTGTCTTTTATTGGAATATTTTTATTTTAATTTAAAGCATATGCCCTATTTTTTGATCAGCCCATGTATGTTCAAAAGACTGCTAAGAACGTACTGTGTAGGACAGGTGGGGAAATGGAGCGTAGGCTGACTGAAAAGAGTGAACACACACAGGGAAAACTGGTGTCAGTTCTACGAGCAGCAAAGACGAAGGATGGTAATGGCTATTCCCACAGTTGCTCCACTGGCAAGGTGCTGACCACAGGCCAAGAGCGCTTCCAAATGCTTTACATGGATTTATTCATTTAGTGACTATAAAGGAAGCCTCTGGCCAGGTTCTGGAGGGCTGAGTTCCAGTCTAGCTCTGTGGGAGACCCTTTGGCTTCAGTTTTTCCAACCAGAAAATGATGAAATTACACCAGCAATTGCAAAGGTGCACAAGAACGCTCTGGCCCAGTGCAGAGCAGAACAGAGGTTAATATTAGCTGACCTAGAGAGAGCACCCCAGCCTCGGAGACCCCATTCAGGCTTATCCAGGGGCTCTCAGACTGGGTGTCTTCTGGGAAGTCCCTCTATCTAGGCACTTATCTTTCAAGGGTGGCTTCTTTGTAACTGACTCCTAGCACGTCCAGGTTTCAGGTCCCCTTGAGGAGCAAGATTACAAGCACTGTTCAGTTCTGCCTTTTGGTTCCCCTCTGTTAGCCGACACCCCTGCCTGGCCTGATTTCCCTCCCCCGCTTGCTCGCATGTCATTAACAAAACTCCCAGGACCCTTGCAAAGCCCCTACAGCAGAATTGTCCCGAGAGACAAACAGTGGATTTAATAAGCTTCCCCTTAAATGGCCTCAAATCCCTTTGAGTTGATTGAGGGGAAATGTGCCGAGGCACAGGACAGTCTCCCGGTGCACGAGGAGAGGGAGGGAAAGAATAAAGAAAGTTCCCATGATCTTGGGCCTCTGGGACCAAATTAAGAAACCAGCACCACTTATGCAAAATCAGATGAATGTCAGAGGAATGTTTGTCAAACAAACTTGTCATTATTTGTCACAATTTGAGGAAGTATCAGTCAGTCGTCACACTTGAGCGTGTAACAGAGTTATTTATAGCTGCCAGCTTAGAGTTTTAACTCATGCAGGGCCAAGGTTCGATGTTATAAACAGCTTTATTTATAATGATAGTGTGGCTATAAATAGTTCGGTTCCCCGGGTGTCACAGAACAGCTCTGAGATGTTCTGCCAAAACCAGAGCCGGGAAGAGGAAGATGCATCCTGGTGTGGTTTTTCTCCTTCTCTAGGATCCTAGGTGTGTGTCCTTGGCCAGCGTATTTCCTCTTCCTGATGTCCCATTTGGAGCGGGGAGCTGTGCTCCTCCATGTTCCTGGGAGACCGCAGAAGTTGCTCATTTAATTAGCATCTGCCCCAAGATCTTCTGTTGAAAGGGAGCAGAGTGTGGTGCCTGCCTGCTTTGTGCCTGCTCGCGGACAATGAGCTAATTACAATCTCCTCCTCCGCTGCTGGGTGGAGGGAGATATCCTGTTATTCCAGGGAGCAGGCAACTCTCCAAAGGTTTGTTTATAGCTTCAGATTTAATTTGAACGACGGCATAGTCTCTTCTAAAAATAAGAGGTTGTCAGAAATATAGAAATTTACTAGTTTCTTGTGTCAGCAGAACCTTGTCTGAGGAGTACAGGGGTGGGAGGCAGAACAGAGGACGGGGTGTGTATAGCCATAAATTTCCCATGTAAAATACATAGGTACCTCTTCTCACAACAAGATCATTGTACTGCTTGGCACAGGGCAGTATTCTCACTGCCCTCCAAATAACCTCCAGGCCCTGTCCTCCAGAATTCCAGTCTCTTTATCACCCTGAAATGTCTGGCCTTATATCTATTCCCACGCCAGCCCACAAAGCCTTACACTCATTTTTAATACTGTTAGGCTCAATCTTATTTTGCTTCTTTTTTTTTTTTTTTGCCCCTAAAAAGAAAAGGTGTGTCCATGAAAAAAAAATTTATTGGATCTTAATTTGCAAGATTAGTTCTGGTTCATTTTATTGCTGTAATTTAATACTCATAATGATTTTCTGACACATATGTCTTAGCAGCAAGATCTACTTCCTATTCATTTTTCATTTCAATACAGTGAAAGTATATTAGGCAAGATGATACAAATCAGTGAGAGCAGGGCCCTGCAAGACACTGGCATCCTGCAGCCATCCTGGCTCCAAGCCTGCAGCCGGGCACAGCCAGGCATTTGGGATGGGAGGAGATAAACAAGGAACCCTTATGAATAGGGTATTTCATGTTTCGTTTCCATCATCATCTCATTATCACCATCATCATCATATTTCTTTGTCTAAGGATGCCGTGAGTTCTGTCCTATTGGAGCGCCTTCCACCAGAAGCAGAAGCTTCCCCAGTAAGCCAGGAGCTTCCCCAGTAAGCCAGGAGCTTCCCCAGTAAGCCAGGAGCTTCCCCAGTAAGCCAGGAGCTTCCCTGAAGGTGATGTGGGTCATGGGTGCTGAGATCCCAATGCTCCAAGATGCTGAAAGGGTGCTTCTAGGACTGACCTGGATGCCACGGAAGGCATCGGAGAGGAAGTAATCCTCAGGTTGACTCCCACAGGTGGTTTCTTAGGGGCAGCGAGAGAGTGTCTCTTTGTTTCTGTGTAGACATTTCCTGCTGCAGCAGGCACGTAGTAAATATTTGTAGAGAGAGGAAAGGCAGGTTGACTCTCTTTTGGAATTTGACAGTTCCTCTGGAAACACGTATGTTGTGCATTTGCAATACATAAATGAATTTAAAATGGTGAAGAATGAAAACACAAAAAGACAAGAGAGATTTATTGTGGAGTGGACCACAGAACCCATTCTGGGTCAGCACCGGAGTTCCTAATCAAAGGATGAGCTCCCTCATGGGTTATGCCAAGGGTGGTCAAGGCTGAGATATAGGAAGTTGAGCAGGAACAGTGTGCATGCTGAAGTGAGCTGGGTTCACTGGCCTGACAGTCACCTCCAACGTATCCTTGCCATTTACTTGGGGGGTACCTTTGCCCACAAGTGGGGCTAAGACCTCACCTGCCCCGGGCTCCAATTCTGTGCTCAGGAAGGAGGCGGCATCAGGCCAAAAGGAAGAGCATAAATATAAGGAGATGCATAGTGCACCAAGTCCTCCCTTGTTCTCTTCATTGCTTCTCAAAGACTTTGAGGAGCTCCTACCTACTCCCATGGTGATTTTCACCATTTACAAAGGAGAGATTCTCCACGTTTATTTTAAAATACAAAGGACAAATACCTTTTCCTATTGCTTTTTTGGAGAAGCAGGGACTTCATATTCATGTTATCAAGCAAGTAACGTCAGAGAAGATTCTTGGAATTGAAAATGTGTTCAGCCAGTCAGTAATAGCTCCAATCTCAGGGATGTTGTGACTGTATATCCTAGACCTAAACGTTCCCATTTAAAGAAAGAGGAGCGGCACAACAGCTTTTTGCAATGCAGTATGTCAGTCTGATGGCTCATGCTTAATATTTTTGTTTATTTCTGCTTCTAAGAATTTTTCTTCATGTAGAACTTCAGCATTGGACGCATTAAGTAGCTTAGGGTCTCTGGCCACTAGTTCTTAGAATTGTGGGTTTTTTAGTGTTAAGGAGCCACTGGATTTTCTACTCCATCTCTCTTCCTCTACAGATGAGGAAACTGAACCTAAGGGTCTAAGTGACTTCCTCAGAATCATTTGATTTCGATGAGACAGAATTGAGAAACAGCTGATGTCTCTTGCCTCCCAGAAAAAAGCAGTATTTGCTGAAGACACGTAGATGCGTCTTTATAAAGACAGAGTCATCGCGGCTAAGCAGGAAGATTCTGAGATCAGAGAAGCCTAGGTTTGGACCCTGGCTCTGAAAATATTTATGAGGCTGTAGCCTGTTGCTTGTCTTCTTTTTATTTTACTTTTTATTGCTGTATTTATGGGGTGTGCAGTAGGGCTTGCCAGGATACGAGCCCTGCTTCTTCTCGTCAACCCTTATTTCTTTCATGCATGACGTTGGAACGATGACGATAGGACAGAGGTGCTGGGAGGATGGAATGAAATAATGCAGGTCAAGGGTTTTGAGATGGCTCCTGCTGCGTGGAACATCTCCAGCCCATTGCAAGAACAATGTGAGAACAAAACCAACGAAAAGGAAAAAAAGAAAAGCCAAAACAAAGCAAATCCTTAGCTCTCAGCTAGGTTCCTTGTCCTTTCAGCCTGCCAGGGTCTGTTCCAGAGCTATTTCTTGGGAAGTTTCTGCACACCTTTGGGACAGGCTTGTATTCCTGGGGGCTGCAGGCAACTGTGGGAAGAACTACAGAAGCCCCGCTCACCATTAGGCTTTGGGCACATGGAGGCACATGTGCCAGCCAGTGGGGAGGAATTGAAGACAGAGAGGGCGGGGCCCTGGTGAGCAGATGCTGGTGAGAGGACTGGCATGTGTGGGGCCTAGTGAGGGGAGCACTCAGCGGCACATAGCCCTTGCCTGCTGCAGGCAGCTTTGCCCAGGCAGCGTTACTTTACCCAGCAGGAGTGACTCCATCAGAGGGACCATGGGACAGTCTGGTCCTGAGATAAGGACACAGGCGAGGGGCTTTGAGGAGCTGGAACTTACTTGAGGGGGAGTTATTTATAGAAGACGATCGCTAGTAAGTCATGCAAGTGGGGACTGAAGCCGTTAGAATTTGGAGCAGTTGTCTAATCGCACAATCCATGTGATTTCACTCACGTCCTGGGAAATACTATCTGCACGTGAAATTATCCCATTTAATCCCTCAATAGCCTCGCAAAGTTTTTATGGTATTTTGTAGATCAGGAAAAGGGAGGCCCAGGGAGATTCAAATCACACGCGTAAAGTCACAGATATCAACATGAGGCGTAGATGGAAAGCAAATATCTCTGGTCTCAAACATCCACAGGCACAGCTAACTTTTACTTGATTCCTTTTCCACTCCTCCTCCTTCTTCATCAGTGAGAACGTGGCTGTAACTTCTGTCACTGAGAGACGCTGAAGCATGTCCAGGCAGGTGAGCCAGGTCTGGAGCCAGGCGGCATACTTTCCAATCCTATCTGTGCCACCCACTGTCCTTAAGACCTTGGCCAGGACAGGTAACTGCTTTATGCCTCCCTTTCCTTGTCTGTGAAGTTCAGTTGTTTTAGTTCACTTTGAGTTGCTATAACAGAGTTCCTCAGATGGAATCATTTATAAAGAAAAAATATTTCTTTTTTCTTACAATTTCAGGAGGCTGGGAAATATAAGAGGGTTGCTGGCATTTAGAGGGCCTTCTTGCTGTGAGGTGACATGGCGGAAGATGTCTCACGGTGCTGTGACTTGGAAGTGTTCCCAAGGTTTGTGTCAAGACTTGGTGCCCAGCTGGGATGGTGTTGGGAGGAGGTAGAAGCTTTAGCAGGTGGGGCGCAGTGGGAGGAAGTGAGGTCACTAAGGTCATGGCTGTGAAGGGGATACCAGGACCCGGGCCCCTTCTTCTTTTTCCAACCACCAGGGAGGGAACAGACCTCCTCTGCCCACATTCTGACCATAATGTACTGTGCTGCCTTGGGCTCACATGAAGGAACCAGGCAACCGTGGACTGAAACCTGAGAAACCAGGAGCCAAAGTAAGGCTTTCCCCCTTGTAAGTAAGTTACTTCCCTTGGATAGTTTGCCTTTGTGATGGAAAGCTGAGTAACACCATGGCAAGGCGGGATGAGTGCCAGCCCAGTTCTCTTCCAAAGCCACTAAGCCCATCCTGGGGGCCTACCCCCATGACTTTATCTAGCCCTAATTACCTCCCAAAATTCTTTTCTTTCTCTCTCAATATAGATAGAATATGTATAATTTATGTATATATATATATATATGTATATATATATATATATATATATATATATATGTAATTCTCTAGAGGAGTTAGTTCAAGTGCTGATGGAGGCTGGGAAGTCTGAAATGTGCAAGGTAGACCAGCAGGCTGAAGACTCAGGGAGGAGTCTGGGTTGGATGTCTGACTGGAACAGAAATCCCTCTTTCTGAGAGGTATGAAGGCCGAGGGAGACCCCCAGACTGGTCCCTTAAAGCTTTTAGATCCTAGGAGACCCACTCCATGGTACAGAGTAATCTGCTTTTCTCCAAGACTTCAGACTTAAATGTTAATCTCATCTAAAAATCATTTCCACAGTGAAATCATGATGAGTGCCTGACCCAGTAAATAACCTGAGCACCCCAGCCTCGCTGAGTTGTTGTGAAGTTGTGGGACCAATGGGCTCTGTCCCCTGAAGCTGGGTGCGGCACACTGTGCTGATGGAGGTCAAGGGTTTAGAGCTGGGTCTTGCTTAGGGTGATCTGAGACATGGGCAAGCTCTCTCTCGCTCTGGCTAGGACATATCATTTCTGACAGATTCTCTTGACATCACTGGTTTTGCTTCTTTCCCATTTCCTTTTCTCTGTGGCTTCAAAGGAGACCCCAAGCCTCCTGTGTGGAACACATATGTGCAAACAGTGCCCCAGGTGAGTCAGGATACCACCTGTGCCTCTCACACACAGCCTCAGAAAAGCCCATAAGGGGAGGAGCTTCAGGAAAGGGCAGCTGAGGACAGAACTCCACCACGAGAGGATTTCTGTTATTGTTTAGACTCGTGACAGGAAGCAAACACATTGCTTCTTAATTTTCCTTGGCAGGGCTAGTGGTACAGGGCTGCCAGCCCGTCTGTCTGCCTGGTTGAGTCCCATTCACCAGCCTCAGGTGGACAGCACCCAGCAGAAGCCAGTCCTGGAGGCAAGAAAAAGCCAGCTCCTGGTGCCTTCCTCCTCTTCAGCTCCAAACGGGGCTCTATCTCCCAGCGCAGCTGCAACTCCGTGGCCCTCTCATATCTGCCAACAGCAGATACCTTTGATAGCCCTGCACCCACTGCCAGCTGTGTGTGTAGTCAGTTTGCAGACAGGTAGATCTTCATTTGGCTTTGGTTTATTGGGGGTGGGGGAATCCTGGAGGACAGTGGGGAAGGAAAACTGTGGGAGGAAGAAGCAGAAAGGAGGGATGGGAGGGGGCCTGCAGAACCCATGATAAAATAAACTAAGCTTTCATCTCAGAGCCTGATCCATTTCTGAACCCTGATGGGAAAGGTCATGAATTTTAAAAGGTGTCTCTCCAGCCGAGAGCTGCAGTCATAAAACCAGGCTTCTCTGAAGCGTAGGTACTGCGGGAGGCAGAGCTAAGGGAGTTGCGAAGGGAGGCAGGGGGAGCCACTGGCCCTTGGCAGAAGTGGGATCAGGTGTGGCTGGGACCTAGGCAGGGTCCTGACTGCAGTGACCAGGTCAAGTCCTGGTCAGCTTGCAGAGGTTTTCAACAGGCCCAGCACCAACAGAAAAGTCTCTGTGCAGGTGACAGCACTGCTGGTTGCTCCAGACACCTGCTGGAAGCTGTGCTCACCCGTGCTGACCTCTGGGAGGGCAGCTGGCTCTCAGGGGCTGGGACCTTTCTCATCAGGGCTTTGCAGATGGCTCAGTGCAAGAACAGGCAAGAGCCTGCCTCAAGAGCTAGTCCTCAGAAGGGAGCTAAGGAAGCTCAGAGTCTGCAGGTGGCAAGTTTGGTTCTGGCCAGGGTTGCTGGGAGGGGCCCAAAGGTGACTGCTGTGTTTTCTGGGCTGGAAGAAGCCATGGTGACCACTGTCCTTGGAGCCCTTGGAAAATTGTCAATGAAATTGTCAAATCTTTTTTAAAATTAAGAACTATGAAAAATTGCACTCATAGGTAACTTGTGAGTAAATGGAGAGTTAGGAATGTGGAGTTTCCTGAAAGCAAGGATGTTAGTAATGGAAACAAATGGGCGTTTCTGGAGCCACCAAAGAGCCAAGAGCAGTGCCCTGGTCCTGCTCCTGGACTCAGGCGCTGGGCGGGGGAGGAGAGGTGATGGTTCTGGGAGGACGGATGACAAAGACAGTGAGCCTGAAGAGACCCCTGGCTTCAGCATCCCCCACCTGCTCTGTGTCCTGCCTGGTGGATCAATTCAGGATCAACTCACACCTTCCCAGAAGTTGTGGGCACGTGGGGAGGATATACTGCCCTGCACACCAGGAATCCTGGTCTCTCTTTTGAGATGTACTGGGCAAAATAACCCTCTCCCTCCTGTCAGGACAAAACATTATACTCAAGTCTAAAGAACATAAGAGTTGTCATTTGAACCGCTTTAAAATCATAGGTTTTGGTGACATCAAATACATTCATAGAACATAGTCACCACCGCCACCTATCTCTAGAGCTTGTTCATCAGGCCAGAGTGAAATTCTGCATGCACTGAGGAACTCCCCACACCTCTCTTCTCTTGGACACTGGCAACCACCCTTCTCCTTTCTGGGTTTGTGAATTTTCTGTACTACGGGCCGCATCTAAATGCAGTCCTACATTTGTCCTTTTGTGACTGGCTTATTTCACTTCACACAAGGCCTTCAGGTTCCCCGTGTGTAGCATATGTCAGAATTTCATCTCTTTGCTTTTTATGTTGATGTGTGTGTATTATGATAAATATGTATGCATGTACATCATATGTATACACACAACATACAATTTGTCATTTTATACATTTGTAAGTACAGTTCGGTGGCGTTAAATACACTCACCGAATTGGAGGGGAGGAGCACTACCTCTGTCTGAACCTTTTTGTTACCTCCTGCAGTCTCCACCCCTGTCACACACTAACTCCCCCAGCCCTTGAGAAGTTCTACTCCCCATCTCTGAGTTCATCTATTCTAGGCCCTTTAGAGAATGGGGGCTTGTACATTCTCTTCCTCAATTGGGGCTCAGATTAGAGCAGGTTTTTGAAATCTCCTTGGAGAGACGGGAGATCGCACATAACAGACACAAGGCTGCAGGTCACTCTGCAGGCAGCAGATTTCCCAGGAGGAGGTGGCAGGGCTGCGATGGCAGAGGAAAAGGGCAGGTCCCAAGGGAGGCTGGATAGGACCCCTGAGTCCCGGAGGGTGGTGCTCCTTGGGGCTGGCCAGGCAGGGAGGGCCAGCTGTTCAGAGCTGCAGCAGCGGAGACTGGCTCTGGAGGTCCTGCTCTGATTCCACCCTCCTGGTGCACCTTTCTGAAGACCTGCGCATCCAGGGAGCCTTCCTGGAGGAGGGGACCCACGAAGGGGTTCCTCGGTCTCTGCCTGGTTTGGTACTTGACATTTGCTAGTCAGGGCAACGGAGAGGAGGGGTCAAGCTGGCTCTCCCGTTTATTGTATGTGAGACCTGGAGCAAGTTGCATGCTTGGTTGCTACTTGTGAAAAATGGGGATGGGCAAAGTCTCACAGGTACAGCCAAGCGTGGGGAATACAGAAAATCGCACACAATGGAGAACAGCACCCTGTCAAATGCCTGATCTGCAGTGTTTAGTAGTGAGCGTGTTCCCCAGTGTGACATGTCAGTCTCTTGTGAGTGTGGCTAGCATCGCTCACTATCCCTGAGTCCAGATAATTTTAGGGTTGTGAGTTGATTCTGGAGTCTGCATGCCCAACGGACAGGCATTTCTGTGGGTTCACCGGGGTGAGCAGCGCCTTCCTCTTGTGAAATCAGCAGTTGTCTCTCTGAGGATGTCTCAATTTTATTGCTCATTTTCTTTTGGAAACTTGATGGAAACAGACTTGGGAAATGTGAGCTCGCCTGTGGGGGACATGGCCTTACCTGTACCCTCATTTTAGTTCGTCCTCTTCTGAGAACTGTCCATTGGCAGAGGGGAGACCCAGCTAGAAAAGTGGACACAGAACACTTTAAAGTCTCCCTGGAAGCCAAGTTGGCCCATGGTGGGATTCAAGACAAAGGTGTACAGGGTTCTGGAAGTCCCGCGGTTGGACCCTCTGCGCCCTGTCCGAGATGTCTGTCTTTATGACTCCAGGGTCTGCTCCAGTTTGTAGCTGCTGTTATGGCTGATGGCAGATCTGGGTGGAGGTCCTCATGGTCTAAGGAGGCATCTCCTTCCTTGAGGTGACTCATGGCAAAAGTCAGATCTGCTCATGAGGTCAGCTTTCTCACAGATGGGGACCGATCAGCCCTTTAAATCGTCTTGGGAATAGAGCACACTTCTGCCTCCACTGGTCCTATTTTCCCCAGCCACAGGGTGGCCCTGCCTCAGGAGCCTCCCGCGTCTCCCTTTTTATCGCTGCACACAGGTTAGCCATTGATTTTTTTTAAACAGCAGATTTTAAGGCCAACATGTTGTGGCCCCTGCTCAGGTGGCCCAGCAGCTCCTGTGCACAGCAGCTCCCCGGGGCTCCGGTTAGCAATGGGTGTGTTGGGGAGAGCAAGGCGCCTCCATCTGCCCACAGACCCCAGTTGGGCGGATTAATTAATGATTATAGAGCACTTTGAAGGTTGCAGGGCTAATTATTTAGCCAGTTCCCTCCCTTCCCCCAAGTCCCCTTGACAGCCTTTTGTCTCTTTCTCTCATGAGGTGTCCTTTGAAGTGAATGCGAGAGGATGGATCAGGGGTCAGTTAATAGGGCTGGCCATTGCAGATGGCTGGTCAGAGAGGAGTGTCTGGATGCGGCCCTGCTGGCCGGGCTGAGATCATGGAGCTTTCCTTTTATCAGAATCTCAGAATCGGCAGAGACTCCCAGGATGAGGCTGCTGGTCCCCTGATTGGACATAAAAAAATAGCAGCTCTTGCCTGGCTTTGGTGGAGCTGGATGGCCTTGTGCTTCTGGGCTTCGCTCCCAGTTTGGGTGTGAAACCCTTTGCCTATGAATCCACTCTCTCCTCTGGCTCTTACAACTTTTTCCTGGAATGTGGCTCCAAAGAAACCCACGCAGGTTCTGCTCCTCTTCTCAGCATACTACAAGTGGGGTCCCCTCATCTGGAAATCTGAAATTTGACCTGCTCCAATGTCTGAAAAAGTCCATACCTGAAAAGTTTCCAATTTCAGATTTCAAGTTTTCAGATCAGGGTTGTTCAGCCAGCAAGGTCTGCCCAAATAGTCTCAAATCTGAAGAGTCTCCAAATCGAAGACGCTTCTCATCCCAAGCACTTTGGATAAAGGCTTCTCAACCTGTACCATGCTGGAGAGAATTAACACTAAGCCACACTGTGGGAGCCGTGAGTTCCGGCTGCCTCGGAGAGTGAGAAGAAATGTTTCACTCTTTTCCCTTTCTCCCAACAAGCCACAATTTTGGAATAAAGTATATTTTCCTAATATTTAAAAATCTTTAGTTGTGAGTCTGTTTTTTAATTGGGAGAACCCAAGGCTGTGATAAATATTAGAGGTGGGGGGATTACATTTCCATCTCCCCAGCAGAGCTCAGGGGGAACCTTCTGCCTACACATCGAGGGGGAGAAGCGTGTGGCTGAAAAACCTGAGTTACTTTAATCCACCTTTCATTCATTCGTGTCTGTCGTGTGTATAAGCTGCTCTCTGTAGAGCTGCTCCAGATGCTAAGAGAAGGCAGCATGCAGTTCTAGAGCTATTTCCCGTCTGGTCAGGACCAAAATACAAACACATATAAATGTGGCTGAATGCTATTGTAAGAGATTGTTTCATGTTTTGTTCTATCTTTATGTTCTTTCAGATCAACAATTCCATAGGCCCTTTGCCTATCCTTGCCTGGGAGTGTTCTCAGGGTAGAAAACAGAAGCTGCATGAAGTCAAGGGCTTTTGTAAAAGTTCTAAGCTCTTTGAAGAAAGGGGTGTTGGGGTTCCAGAGGTGGGGTAGAGAGAAGAGGCCTTGGAAGGCAGGGAGGCTCCGGGGGTCCTGGCCTCACCTCAAACACCACAGATGTGAACCTGAGAGAGAGCAGCCACTGATCTTGGAGGCCAGCAGGGTCTGTGAGCACTTGGGGACCAGGCAGGGCTGAAGATGGTCTGAGTGTGGATGGGGTTCCCCCCAGTGCTTTGGCTACTGTGGAAGCCTGGTCACTGCATGATCCCCTGGGGCAAGTAGGCCTGGAGAGCATTACACTAGGATATCCCATGGAGGGCTGTGAGATCGAAACAGGCCTGCTCCTTCCCTTTCCCTTTGTGGGGGTGCAGATGTCCGCCGCGTATAGGAAGACACCAACAGACATTCACTCATGCAATTCGCAAGGGGTCTTTATTATCCAGGCATGCGTGGGGCTCACTGAACACACAGGAACAGAGAGCCCCGAGTTGGGCCCGAGTAGGGCTTATATGTTTTAGAACAAAGGGAGGAGGGGTCTTTGCAAGCGCGGTTACAGAAGCAGATGGCATTGGTTACTTTAAAGGGGCTTTTACATTCATTGGGGGAAATAGCTACGTGGAGGTCTGGGGTTAGTGGCAGAGGTTGTTTTCTAATATGGATAGAAGTAGCCCAGGAAAGGCATATTTT